>JASVEL010014025.1:0-125362 GCA_032618575.1 Nicotiana noctiflora
ATGCAGAGGTTCAGGCTTTAAACAACATAGAAGAAGAAGCACAAAAAACGAAGATGGTTTAGATATACTTAGCTTTTGGGGGTTTCTTCTCCTTTCCTTTCTTTTTTTCTTTTCTTTCTTTCTTCTTTTCTTTCTTTTTCTTGGTTCTCCGATGATTCAGAGACTCTGGGTCTCTTTTTACAGTAGATCTTCCAGATGGGCTTTGGGAGTCTGGTTTGGATGTGAAAGGAGGTATTTGGAGACCAGGGTTGTAACTTTGAAAGATTTTGGATTTGGATGTCCGCCGGAGTAGGGTTCCGGCGAGACATTTTTGAAGATTCAACGAGTAGGGCTAACATTAGAAAGATGAGACTTGGGTGGGGTGAAATAGGGGTTAAGGCGGTTCTGGGTGTAATTTTGGGAGGTTTGTTCATAACTTGGGTGGTCGTCGGATAGTGTTCCGGCGAAGGAGTTTCAAGAAATGGGGGGAATGGTGTGATATCATAGTGAGGCTAATAGGGTAGGATGTTAGAGGAGGAAGAAGGGAGATTATGGGTGAAAGCCTGAGTCGGAGATGATGAACAGCGGTAGACCACCGGTAGGGTTCCGGTGGTCGGTGAGAGGAGGAAGAAGAGAATAGAGGTGGCTAGGGTTTTGGTATGTAAAGGGTGTGTGTGTAATGAGGTATAATGAACGGGGGGGGGGGAGATATATATTAAACTTAGGTCATAAATTGTCAGCCTTTAGAGTAGCTGAGATGAACGGCCAGGATTACTTCTCAATTTAAACGTAGTCATATGTTTTAATTGCAGCTTTCATTTCATCCATTAGATCAATTCCTTGGACGGTTGTGATTCCTTTAACTAAGCTGTGTTGTTTTGGTTTAAGTGACATTGATTGTATCCGTTAGATTAATTGAAATGAACGGCCCTAATATCTTCTTTATACATCGTCGTTTGGTTTGCTTGGTAACCGCATTATTTGGTCCGTTGATTGATCACATAAACAGTCCTGATTCGTTATTTGATATGACGTCGTTTGGTTCTTTGCAAGGCTAGCCCATTCAATTACAAATTGGGCCAGGTCGATTTGGGTGTTGATTTGGGCTAACTATTTCGTGTATTTGGCCCAAAATACCTTGTATTCTTTTTTTTTTTGTATTTTCTTATATTTATCTTATTTTTGTATTTTTCAAATTCTATTTATTTACTTAATTTCTGTATTTTTTTATATTTTAGACTTATTTTCCTTGGTAATTTTATTACTGATGTATTTTTCCTTTTGTTTTGTAATTTTGTATTTTTTTCTTTGATTTTCAAATTTCTTAGTAATTACCTTTTATTTTTTGATATTTTTAATTAATTTCATTTTATATTTTTATTTCAAAATTCTTTCACTTTATTTTCAACAATTAAAATACACACTGATACTTTCTACACAATAATTAAACCAATTTCAATCAAAAATCATTTTGTATTTTTATTTTGGAATTAATTGCTTGGGACAAAAATCACGTGCTCACAGGTTCGTCCCAATTGATCTCCAATTTCTCTTCGCTGTGGTCTTTGGATGCCAAAGTCTTGGCTTTTAGGACGTAGTCGCCTACTCTGAGCGGTCAGATTTTTGCCTTCTTGTTGTAGTATCTTTCGATTTGCTGTTTCTGGGCTACCATCCTAATGTGGGCCATTTCTCTCCTTTCTTCGACTTCATCGATGTCTTGGAGTCGGTTTTAATCATTTTTCGCTCTGCTTGTGTGCGAGTACCTTAAACTCGATTCGCCTACTTCGACTGGTATGACGGCATCAGTTCCGTAAACCAACGAGTAAGGTGTTTCTCCCGTGGAAGATTTAGGGGTGGTCCTGTGTGCCCATAACACCTCTGGTAGCAGTTCAGGCCATAGAACTTTGGCATCATCAAGCTTCTTCTTCAATATATTCAATATGGTTTTATTGGATGGCTCCGCATGACCGTTGGCGATAGGATGATACGATGTTGAGAGTATCCTTTTGATGCGCCATTTATCGAAGAAATTGGTCATTTTCTGACTAATGAACTATCGCCCATTGTCACAGGTGATTTCTTTGGGGATGCCAAAACGGCAGATGATATTCTTCCAAATGAAGGCGATGACTTCTTGTTCGCGAATTTGGACCTAAGCACCTGCTTCTACCCATTTGGAGAAATAGTCAGTTAAAACTAACAAAAAGCATACCTTTCCGCGTCCGGCGGGTAGCGGTGCGATTATATCCATTCCCCACTTGATGAAGGGCCAAGGTAAAGTGATCGAATGGAGGGATTCTCCTGGTTGGTGTATCATGGGGGCAAACTTTTGACATCTTTACATCGTCGGATGTACTCTACGACATATTTTTTCATAGTAGGCCAGTAACCGACTCGTACTAGGCAACGTACGAGTGATCGATTGCCCGTGTAGGCGCCACAATGGCCTTCATGTACTTCATCTAGTGTTGGCATTGTTTGATTGCGGCCGAGGTATTTGGCCAGGGGTCCTCCAAAGGTTCTTTTGTAGAGTTTATCGTTTATCATGCAGTATCTAGCAGCCTGCATACAGAGCTTTTTTGCCTTCTTCTTGTCGAGCGGTAGGGTTCCATCTTGTAAATATGATAGAAACTAGTTGCGCCAATCCCAGGTTAAGTGTAAGGAGATTACCTCTGTTTGATCGATTGTCGAGTGGAGAAGAGTGACGATGCTTTCTTTATTGAGGCTTGCGGTGGCCGCAATCAGCTTTGCCAGACCATCCGTTTCGGCGTTATGCGCTCTAGGAACTTGTTTGAAGCGGCACTCATCGAGATGTGTCATCAACCTGTAAATTTCTGTCTGATACTTCTGCGATCTTTGCTCCTTGATCTGGTAAGTCCCAATGACTTGTTTTACCACGAGTTGAGAGTCCCAGTACAAAAGGAGCTGGCAGGCCCCGTATCTGATGGCTAGCTTCATAACTGCAATAACGGCTTCATATTCTGCTTTGTTGTTAGTCATCTCGGAGCATCATATGGACTGGCAAATGATTTTGCCCGTGGGGACTTCAAGGATGAGTTGTAGTCCTGATCCCGAGGCATTGGCGGCCCCATCTGTGTAGATGGTCCAGAGGTCGATATTTGGGGCGAAGTGTAGGGCTTCCTTTTCTGCCCCCGATAGTAATTTTTCACTGAAGTTAGCCACAAAGTCGGCGGGGACTTGTGATTTGATGGCGGTTATAGGGATATATGTGATATCATGCTCGTTGAGATCTATGGCCCATTTGGCAAGTCAGCCCAATAGTTCAGGCTTATGTAGGATGCTCCTTAAGGGGAACGTGGTCACTACTTTAATGGGGTGGCATTGGAAATAAGGTCTCAGCTTTCTTGAAACCATGACCAGTGCCAGGGCCAACTTTTTGAGGTGTGGATACAGTGTTCCGGCGTCTACTAGGGTTTTGCTAATGTAATATATAGGGGATTGCGTACCTTTTATTTCGCAAACCAACACCGCGCTGACGTCGACTTTTGATATGACCTGATATGTTAGTAAGGGCTCGCCCAGCTCCGCTTTGGACAGCAGTGGAGGTGATGACATATACGTTTACAATTCTTGTAAGGCTTTGACGCATTCTTCATTCCACTGGAATCCATTGTCTTTTCTTAGGATGTTGAAGAATTTGTGACATCTGTCGGAGGATCGTGAGATGAATTGGGAGAGGGCAGCTATTCGGCTTGTCAATTTCTGGACCTGATTTTTACAATTTAGCACCTCGGGTGTCGAGGCGATCGCTTTGATTTGGTCGGAGTTGACTTCGATACCTCTTTGGGATACGAGAAACCCTAGAAACTTTCCTAATGCCACATCGAAGGCACACTTCTCGGGATTCAGTTTCATCCCGTACGTTTTTAGTATTTCGAAGGCCTCTTGCAAGTAGTTGATATGATCTTCCTTTTTAGCAGACTTCACTAGCATATCATCGATGTAAACTTCTATGGTTTTGCCGAGCTATTCTTTGAACATTTTGGTGACTAGTCTTTGATACGTAGCCCCTGTGTTTTTTAGCCCAAATGGCATCACTTCGTAACAGTAAGTCCCTTAGTGCGTGATGAATGTGGTTTTCTCTTGATCTTCCTCGGCCATCAGGATTTGATTATAACCGGAATATGTGTCTAAAAAACTTAGCAGTTCATGTCCGGCGGTGGCGTCGATCAGCTGGTTGATGTGTGAGAGGGGGAAGGAATCCTTAGGACACGCCTTGTTCAGGTCGGTGAAGTTCACGCACATTCTCCACTTCCCGTTCTTCTTTTTTACCATCACAACGTTGGCGACCCACTAAGGGTATTTTGACTCTCTGATAGAGCCGTTGGCGAGTAACTTGTCTACTTCTTCACGGACTACCTCGTTGATTGCGGTGTTGAATTTTCTTCTAATTTACCGTACCGACAGATGCATTGGGTCGACATTTAGTTTGTGGGTAGCGATATCGGGCGCAATACCTAGCGTATCTACATGGAAAAAGGCAAACAGTTCTGCATGATTAGTTAAAAATTCACGATACTTACTTGGGTTGGCGAGCCCGTGGCTGATGTATGCCCTCTTTTCGGGGTTGTAGATATCCATCTAAATCAGATCAAGGTCTTTGATCCTCACTTTGCAGGCCTCCACAATGTCTGGATCCCTGATGGTAACGGGCGTCGGGTCAATTTTAGTCCCTGACATGATTAATTGCTATGCTTCCGCGTTTGCTCCTCTTAGCTGTCAGGTGTGGGCGCAGTCTTGTGTTATCTTGTAACACTTTTACACGGTGCGCGGCTCCCCTTTAATGCTAAATATCCCCCATGGGGTAGGGAACTTGACCACCTGCTATAAGCTTGAGGGGACTGCTCGCATGGCGTGTATCCATGGGTGCCCAATGTTGACATTGTATGTCGTTTCCTGATCCATCACGTGAAATGTTGTTTCCAATGTGACTCTTCCCATGAGGACGGGCAAAATCACTTATCCGGACATACGTTCCACTACATTGTTAAAACTAATTAGTGTTATGCAGCAGGGTATTATCCTGTCCTCGAGTCCCATTTGTGAAAAGACTCTCGGATGGATGATGCAGGCGCCATTCCCATCATCAATCATGACTCTCCTGACGCCCGTATCAACAATACGTAAAGTGATAACTAAAGCATCGTAATAGGGAAAACACAAATCGTCGGCATCAGACTTATCAAAGGCGATACTCCTTTCGAAGTCATCATACCGTTCGTGGGATATAGTCCATTTCAGCTTATATGTATTGGCGAATTTGAGATGGTTGATAGCAGAATCGGTGCCGTCGTTCACGATCATGTTTACCATCCATGTCAGGGAATGTGGCTTTGGTGGTCCGTAGGATTGTTCTCGCCCGCGTGCAAAGTTGGCCTTTCCTTTATCGCTGAGCAGCTCTTTTAGGTATCCTTGGTTTAACATTCTGACGACCTCCTGTCATAGGCCTATGCAATCTTCGGTCTTGTGTCCTCGTTCTTGGTACAATTTGCACAAGACGTTTGATTTCCTTGTGGCGGGGTCTGACTTCATTTTCTGAGACCATTGCACCTTGGTGCCGAGCTTTTGCAGCACGTACACTATCTCTGAGGGAGAGACATAAAAATTATGTGATGACAGCAAAGAAGGCGTACCTCTTTCGCTTCTGAGCGGGGCGGGATGTCGTTGTAATGCGTCTGAATGTCGAGGAGGCGGATGGGGGGATCTCATATACGGTTGATGTCGCTCCTTATTAGGGTGAGGGGGATGTTCCTGGCGTCCTTCATCGCGTCGATCTTTCCTTGTGTCTGATTATATGGTTGTCAGCCGTTGGGTCATCCCGTTGAGATTGTCTTCATCTACTCGTACCTCAGCACAGTGGGGGTTGTGGATCTCGTCCCACGTTGTGAGGGGATACTTTATGAGACAGTTCAGTAGCTTCTTGGTTACTCTGGAGCCGTCCCTGCCGAGTACGTTCTGGATGGCAGCGACCGCCATTCCTTCCGACATGTTTGGTAGGCTCATACTCACCCTGTTGAATCTGGCAAGAAAGACCCTGAGGCCTTCTCCTGTGGTTTGTTTGACGGCAAAGATGTTGTTCACCCTTGCCTCTGCCTTTTTTGCACCAGCATGCGTGGTGATGAACCAGTCCGCCATTTCTTCGAAGGTTGATATTTCTTTGGTAGGCAGTTGGGAGTACCGTGTTAGGGCCCCTCAGGTCAGCGTCTTACCGAACTTCTTCAGTAGCACAGATGGTACCTGCTCTTTTGATAGGTCGTTACCTTTTATAGCGGTAACATAATGGATGAGATGATCCTCGGGATCGGTGGTTCCATCGTACACCCTTAAGTAAGGGGGCATCTTGAAAGTTTTTGGGATGGAGTAGGGAGCGGCTTCCTCAGAGTATGGTTGCTCCACGAACCTTCCCACGTCGCATTTTGGTAGTAATTTAGGGGCTCTAGGGATTTTGTCGACCCTATCCTGGTGCTCCTTCATTTGGTCGCAGATACCCTTGTTTTTGCTCTCCATTTCTTCCATCTTTCTCAAGATGGGTGTCAGCGTGTCGTCATGGGTTTGTTTTTCGACGGATTGGTTATTTGTTCGCGCTTCTTCTTGTTTGTCCTCGATAGTAGCGGTACTCATTGTTGTATCGTTTTGATATGGCCATGTCATGATTTTTCGACTAAGTCGCTCAGGGTACTTGTTAACAATTCCTCCAGTAATTTCCTGACTGCCGGGGGTGCTTCTTTTGCAGCGGATGTGGAAGCTTCCTTGTCATGCAAGGTCGCTAGATTCCCAGAGGGAGAAGGTGAAGTTTCTATTTCTGGTGCGGCGTCGGGGGTGGTGTTGGTAACAACGTCATTGTCGACCTCATTAAGAGAGCTCAGGAGATTGGCTGTGACCCCTATTATAGCTTTGGATCTGGGGCTGTTTTCGGCCATTTCTAGATTTTTGTGTGATATAGATGAGATGGTTAGCTGATCTTTGTTCGTATACTATAGGTTTGATTCTCGAAATCCCCACAGACGGTGCCAAATTGTTTGACCTAAAAGTTATCGGTTACTTTATAAGCTATGAACAATAAAAAATATAGAAGAAGGGTTAATCGTAATCAATTATAATAAACCCCCAAAGTGGAATTAATATTATTATAATGCTGTGAAGGTCGATAAGAATGAAGAAGATATAAAGATAATCAGTAATCACAATTGAGAGAATGATAGAGAGAGAATGATGATAGAGAGAGAATGATAATAGAGAGAGAATTATAATAGTTGTATTATTAGAGAATAACACTTGGTGGCTTACAATAGGGAAAACCCCCTTTATAAAGAGGTGAGATTTTCTCGCTAAAATTACAATTCGTCGAGGGGCCGTTGACACCCTAAAAAAGGGGGGCGTCTACATATACATGTCGACGCCACGCCTTTGCTGTCAAAAACGTGAGTGACCCCATTAATTTAGATATAGGAATTAAGTCTATTAAGAAAATAGCATACTTTCTTTTTTCATTTAGTTAGTGAGATGCACTTATTTCTATTATATTTTTTATATGTACTAAAGGGAAGTTTGATCGACCAATGGCATCTTTGCAAATATAACTTTATCCAATGTCACACTAATTATGTCATTAATTTAAAATTATGTCATCAATGGTTTAAATGAAGTAAAAATTATGTGATGTAGCCACATTTTAAAGTGGTTTTTAATTTTTATCCAACAATTTTAATACCGAGCAAATATAATCATCAGTATATTAAAAATAATATGAAAAGACAGTGTTACCCTTCTTCTCTCACTTTTTCCAAATCCTAGTTGATCTGTTCCGCAGAGAATATTTTCCAACGCCACTTGCTCTTCTTTTTCAATGCTTCTTCTAATCCTCAAATTTTTGGCAGTTAGCACGTCGTTCAAGTATTGCCAATTATTTGACAAAATAAGTCTTGACATTCTTATATGGAACAAAGAAGGACTTTTCAGGATTTTAGCAGGAAATTAGAATATAAAACTTTAGAAAACAAACTTTTTGAGTTTTATTTATTTTTCTTTTTCTTTTAGTTGGTTAGGTTCTGTAGTCTTTTATTTTTATAGTTGTTTCTTTTTGTTATTAGCCTTCTATTGTGTAATTTGACATCAATCTTATATGTACAATTATTATTATTATTATTATTATTATTATTATTATTATTATTATTATTATTATTATTATTATTATTTGTGAAAAAATACAAATAAAGTTTGGTTTTCTACTACGTTATGGATCCTAAACTTATAGTTACAAGTTCAAAAGTTAAGGACATGTAGTCTTTAATTTACAGTTATTCAAAAGTTAAGGACAATAGGTCCTTCACTATGATTTCCAAGTTCAAAAGTTAAGGACAGACAATCCTTAACTTACAGTTACACGTTCAAAAGTTAAGGACACGCAGTCCTTAACTTATAGTTACAAGTTCAAAAGTTAAGGACAATGGGTCCTTAACTTTAACTTAAAAGTTCAAAAGTTAAGGACGCTTGGTCTTGAAGTTTGAGTTCCAAGTTCAAAAGTTATGGACAGACAGTCTTAACTTACATTTATACGTTTAAAAGTTAAGGACAAGCAATTCTTAACTTACAGTTACAAGTTTAAAAGTTAAGGACAATAGGTCCTTAACCTTGACTTACAAGTTTAAAAGTTAAGGACGCTTGGTCTTCAAGTTTGTGTTCCAATTTCAAAAGTTAAGGACATGTAGCCTTAAAGTCCTAAACTTAGATTTATATATTCAAAAGTTAAGGACATGTAGTCTTGAAGTCCTAAACTTAGAGTTTCAAGTTCAAAAGTTAAGGACATGTAGTCCTGAAGTTAAGGACATGAACAAAAGGGTATTTTCGTCCAGGCAGTTAAAGTTTATTAAAGCAGTGGTTACAGATTAAAGACATTTTAAACGGTGGTTTAAAAGTAAATACATATATAAGTAGTGGCCAACTGTATATTTCCCCCTTAAGTGAAGGCCAAATACATACATAACCCATTAAACTTGGCCCAATATTTTATTTTGGCACTCTAACTAACTCATGTTCTATTTTTGGCCCTCCAACTCTATTTTATTTTTGTTCCACTTTAATACAATTTTTTTTCCTTAGGTAAAAATGTAGAGCATGCTAATACCCAGTTGTTACCCCAACCCCTATCCCACTGCCTCCCCCTCCCCCCCATTTTTTTTTAACTTGTTTTTTGTAATTTCAATTTTTCCTTTTGTTTTTTCTGCCCACATCCCTGGAAAAATATTTTTTTATATATATTTTTAGTAATAACTACGGGTTATAATGAATCCATAACTTTCAACGCGGAGTATAATTTGTATGTAAAAATTCATTAAAAATATAACAAAAAATAGATATGAACCGATAATATTTAAAAATATAATATGTTCTTTTGTTCCATTTTGACACAAAATTTTATCCCAGGCAAATATATATATATTCAGTAATAACTACGGGTTCAACTGAATCGATAAATTTTAATGTGGAGTAAAAATCATTAAAATTGTAAAAATTAGATATAAACTCATAACTTTAAAAATATAATGGGTTCAATATTAAAAATATTAAAATTTAATCCATATGATTTAAATTTTTGATCCGCCTTCACGTTGGGAGAATGAAAAAAGTCATCTTTTGTGTCAAAGTGGAACAAAAAAAATGGGGTTGGAGGGCCAAAATGGAACAAGACTGAGTTAAAGTGCAAAAAATAAAAAAATTGGGTCAAGTTTAATGGGCTGTTATGTATTTGGCCATGAAAATTTTGCTGAAAAACGGTTCCTACGCGCTTGAATGGGGAAGCAAATCACACACAAAATCTAGTGAATTTTTGTGTTAAAGTGGAAAAAAATAGAGTTAGAAGGCCAAAATAGAACAAGAGTTAGTTAGAGTGCCAAAATAAAATATTGTGCCAAATTTAATGGGTTGTGTATGTATTTGGCCTGAATGAACCTCTAGAAGGATTGAGTTTCTTTTCACCTCTAACTGGAAAATAATAAGGAAAAGACAGAGCACCATCAGCAACTCTTCTGTTCATCTTCTCACTCAAGTATGTTTTCCGTTCAATTTTTGCTAAATTTTCTTTCTATTGGCTTCGTCCTTCTACTTTTTGGTCTATCTTTTTTGAATCTGTTTTGGTTTTTACCTGTTTCTTTTAGAACTTTACACTCTTTTACTTTATTATTATTATTTTCTTAACATTGTCCATTTGCTTTTCTAATTTTATTTGGTAATTCTCTCTGTATTAACAATTCTCTCCCTCTTGAGTACATCTCGAGGCTAGCATATGTATTCTTTTTTATTTTTGTTTCACTTTCAATTTTGTGGGATTTTTTTTCTTTTATCTCATAGTAGGAGTTCTGTTGAACTATGATCAGATTTAAAGAAGTGTAGCAAAAATGCGATATTTTTTTTTTCTTTTACATTGTGATTTTCTTTTTGTTATATATATATATATATATATATATATATATATATATATATATAATCTGCTATTAATTGGCATGTTAGTTTTTTGGTCCCATACTGTAGTAAATATACTTTTGCTCTCTCTTAAATTTTGTTTATAAGAGTTTGTATTCACTAATAATTTGATTTTGATAGAGCACTCCAATCAGAAGTTATAGTATATTAGCATAATAGATAGTAAAAAATTGCACAAAGTGATAGCACTCAAAAAATCCACCAAACTGAAAAATAGTGACTTAAAGCCAATGTTGAACCAATACTTAAAGTTATGAGTTAGTTTGAGAATTAGGGCTTTATTCCCCTATCTTCGTTTCCCTTCCCCCCAAACTTTAGTTTTTATCATACTTCGTATCTCTAATTACTAATATTTTTAAGGTTAATTTTTTTTTTTAAATTTAACATTGGTTGACTTGAAGAGTACGAATTCATGCTAAAATGTTCATGCAATCTAATGCTTTGAACAAATTGTAAATGTTTGACGTGACAGGATTGGATACTTTTTACCAAAACATGAGTAATTAGATCTTCGTAAGTGATTTTTTATTGTCAAAATAAAGTAAATTATTTTAATCATTAAATATTTTTTATTTCCTATTTGAAACTGAGGGGTAGTTCTTGTTGTTGTAATCTTTTATGATAGACAAAAATATATCGATATTTAATCTATGAATGAATAATTTTAAAAAATAATGAAATCTTACTTCCAGTTTTCTGCTAAGAAGCTTGATGATCTGTGTGGCGACCCAAAGGGTCATTACCATATTTTTCTCCTTTTTCGTGCTTTCGAGGCCATAAGAACCCCACCTTTAGTTACCTCAATTTGTGTGCGCAGTCCGGGCATGTACCTAGAAAGATTGTCTGTTAATTTTTGTGAAAATTTTCAAAATGTGGCTTTAAAATGATTAAAGTTCTCTCATAAATAATTTTGGTAAACGGAACCATATTCGTGATTTGACGGTCCCGAAGGATCCGTAGAAAAATATGAGACTCGGACATATGACGGGAGTCAAAATCCGAGGTCTAGAGCCCAAGAAAAGAATCTTTCTGTGAATTTATTTTTCTGAAATTATTAAAGAAAATGGAAAGGAAAATTGATTAAAATACTATGGTATCAGGTTTGAATTTTGATTTCGACACTCTAAACAAGTCTTAAATATGTGCTAAACACTTTCTGTAAATTTTGGTCGAAATCGGACGTCATATGACATGTTTCAGACCTAAATACCTAAAATTTAAAGTTTATGAAGTTAGAATAAAAAATAATAATTTTTAGGTCTGATTTATTAATTTTGATGTTGTTTTAGTGATTTGATCTCTCGGTTAAGTTCGTAGGGTGTTGTTGAGTTAGTGTGTGTGATTGGTTAGGAGCCCCGAGGGCTCGGGAGTATTTTGGAGGTGTATCGGGGTGGTTTTTGAACTTAGAAAGTTGCAGAAAATCTGCAATTTTTACACAGTTGTTCCTCCTTCGCGATCGCAATCTTCAGCCCACGACTGCGTTCCTTTGGATTTTTTCCTATTCCGCGTTCGTGTACTCGATCACGTGATTGCATAACTTCAGCATTTCCTTTGTAGACTTGCATTTGCATAGACCAAACTTTTGGACCCCTTAATATTCCATATAATGCGATCGCGTAACCATCCACGCGATCGCGCTGACCAGTTAGTGGGACCCTTCGCGATCGCTTCCCTATTTCCGCGATCGTGCAGGGTAAATTCGCTCACTTATTTTTAAAGCCTAAAAACAAAACCATTATGAGATTATTCTCATTCTTTCACAAAACTTGTCTTCTCCAAGCTCTAGGGGCGATTTTTGAAGCTCTTTTTCACCAAAGTCTTTGGGTAGGTAATCTCCCATCTAATTCCTTTACTTTTTTTCATTAATTACTGAAACCCAGACCTAAATCATGAAATCAAAGTAGAAATTAAGGGTTTTGTGTAAAGGTAGGGTTTTGAGAATTTTGGGTGATACAACCTCAATTTGGGGACGAATCTGAAAACAAAATACATACTTTAACTCGTGGGGTTATGGATGATTGGATTTTGGTCCGAGTCTCGTATTTGGACTATGTGGGCCCGATGTCAAATTTTGGTATTTTTGAAAGAATGCTAGGAAATTCATATCTAGGCTATATGATGTTGCCATTGAGTCCTTATTGATATTATTGAATTGATTATGCCTAGATATCTTTATTTCGGAGTCAGATTGTAGAGAAAAAGGGGTATTTTAGAATTTATTGCTATTATTTGGACCGAGGTAGGTGTTTGATCTAACTTTGGCTTGAGGGAATAGGATTTGGGTGTTGTTTGCTAATTGCTAAATATTGAGTATGGTGTATAGGCGTGGTGACGAGTATCTATACACCGGTGTATAGCATGATTGTGGGTCCTTGTTTGTATTTATTCTGATATTGTTATGACTCTTCCATGTTAATTGATGTATCTTATGTAACGTGAAGAGTATGAGGATTGATCGTAGATTGTATATTTTTTAGAAAGTTAAAGACTATTGGGTAAGAAATGAAGGAAAAAGAAAGAAATATGATTAATTCCTTGCCGGGATGGATTGAGTATATTGACTATCTCCCTTGCCGGGATGTGAATGTTATTATTGTTTCTCCCTTGCTGGGATTTAGCTGTTTAATTGTGTATTTCTCTAGCCGAGATATTTCTTATTATTTGTTTATCCTCTCGCCCCATTTGTTTGTAATTACTGTTTAGGCGAGGAAGAGTGATAATGCACGAAGGGTCATTTTGTGCCATGTTTTGATTATATTTGCATGAAGGGTCATTCTGTGCCGTTTTTTGATTATATTTGCACGAAGGGTCATTCTGTACCACTTTTTGATTATATTTGCACGAAGAGTCATTCCATGCCATATTTTGATTATATTTACACGAAGGGTCATTTTGTGCCATGTTTTGATTATTTATACACGAAGGGTCATTCCGTGCTCTGATTTGATTACAATTGCACGAAAGATCATTCTGTGCCATGATTTGAGAGTTATGTGAGGGAAAGTACGAAGGTTATATCGTGCACTTTCCTTGATTGCTTTTGGTGAGGATAATAGTAAAAGCACGACGGTTGATGCCGTGCAACTGTTGATTTTCCTGCTCTCATTAATTATTGTTATTGCCCTGTTTCTTACTTAAATTGTTGACTTTATATCCGGACTGTACTCCCCCATAGTATGCTCCCCTCCCTCTTAACTATTTAATTTTTGTATTCTTTTATTTTATTACATATATGTACATTGAATTGCACAGGTTGATTTGGTAGTCCTGTCTAGCCTCATCACTACTTCGCCAGGGTCAGGCCAGGCACTTACCAGCACATGGGATCGGGTGTGCTGATGCTACACTTCTATGCAATTTTGCATAGATCACGGTACTGGAGCAACTTTTGGACCACAACAGTAGGATATTGATCGGGAGCTGACTTTAGTCCAGGGAGTTACGAGGTATCCTAGCTGACGTTCGCAGGCCGAAGTCCCTTTCTATGTTTTCAATTTGTTTTCATTGTACCAAGACAGACATTTATGTATTTCTCTTCAGATTTGTTTGTAGCACTTTTTAATAGTTCGTGAGATAGTGACACTAGTCTTGAGTAGAGAAATATTAACTTTCAGATTTTGGGTTTTTAGTTATCTATGTTTTAAAGACTTCCACTTTTATTTAAATGATTTGTTATTATTATTATTATTATTGTTGGGTTGTTATCGGAAAATATTTTGAATGCTTGGCTTGCCTAGCTCCGACAGTAGGCACCATCACGACTCCCGATGGTGGGAAGATCCAGGTCGTGACCAGTTGGTATCAGAGCTCTAGATTACATAGGTCTCACTACTCACAGACAAACTTGATAGAGTCTGAGGGATCGGTACAGAGACGTCTGTATTTATCCCCCAGAGGCTACGGAGTTAGGAAAAGTTTAACTTTTGTTCTTTCTTATCATGCGATTCTGTTTCTCAAATACTGATTGTCTTTCTACTCTATTCTTTTGCAGATGGTGAGAACACACGCTTCCTCTTCTACCATGCAGCAGCCTGAGCCCCTTGCCGCAACTCCTGTGAGGGGTAGAGGCTAAGGACGTGCCAAAGGCCAAGGTAAGGGCAGAGCTCAGCCTCAGGCAGCAGTCCCGGAGGTGGAGCCTCATATTGACTATGATGAGGAGGCTCCAGCCCCAATAGCTCCGGTAGGCTCAGCTCAGGTCCCAGGAGGAGTCATGGTCACCTTAGATCTTCAGGACACTTTAATTAGATTGGCAGGCTTAATGGAGAGCGTCACTAGAGCGAGTTTGCTTCTAGTAGCACCAGCCACTTCCAAGGATGGAGGAGGAGTTCAAACTCCTACTACACGTACTCCGGAGCAGGTAGCTCCGCAGGCTCATATTCCCGTGGTTCAACCAGCTATGGCAGCTTAGCTAGGTATTGCAGTCCAGATTGGCGATGGAGTGGCGATGTCTTCGCATGGTTTGTGGAGACTTGATAGGTTATCCAAGCTCTTCACCACCACATTCAGCGGTGCTTCCTCAGAGGATCCACATGATTTTTTATTCAGCTGCCACGAGATCCTCCGGACTATGGGTATTATGGAGAATAAATCGACTTTGCCACTTTTCGGCTTGTAGGATCCGCCAAGACTTGGTGGAGGGACTATTGTTTATCTAGATCAGTGATCGGTACGGACTCAACCCTTAGGAAGAGTGGACGCTAACTAATTTTACCCGATAGTGGTGTCGGGGTCAATATCCACAGGGAGCTAGAAGTGGGAGTTGAATATTTGTGAAGTTTAGAAAGGTATTTTGGCTTCTAATTTTGCTTCTATCATTTTTTATTTGTTTCTATATTTATCAACTACACTTTTAATAACTACTAGATTGAACTAAATTATGCTAAGATAATGATTCTAGAGTGTATACAATATAAAGAAAAACACTAGGGTCGTGGCATTTACCTAGGTGGTCAACTAACAGGTAGAGATTTCTAATGCACGAATGATTATTATCGGACTTATGCTATAACCATTACACGATTGCTATTACTATCACACCTCTCGGTAGAGAGAGTGATTTTTCCCAATTGACTCTCTCGAGACCAATTGGGTAGGACAATATGCCCAACCACTTATGGTTCAAGTTAGGTAATTACTCTCTCGAGGTTAATTGGGACTACTATTCTTATAGGTCCACCCCAATTCCTTGTTGGGTCAATTTTGGAGTCATAGACACTCTTTCTCAAGAAGTGTCAAAAACCACTAAACTAGACTTAGTGTTTGCAACCACCAAATCCTAATTAAACCATAAAATTGACCCAAATAGAAAATACCCAACATCATCCAAGCACTAAGCAATCACACCCATTAATTACCCACACTAGGGTTGAGCCACAACCCTAGCTAATGGGTTTAGCTAGACATGGAAGAAGCAGACAATGAAGGAATACTAGAAGAAATTAACATAATCATTAACTACAAGCTTAATCTACTTGAATCCACATTAATTACAAGAGAAAATTGCCTAAAGTAGGCTAATACAAAGTGTCTCATGCTCAGATGCTAAAACAAATTACCAAACTCGACCTAAATAAGTAAATGTTCTATTTATACTATACAGAAAAAATCGGACAAAAATATCCCTGAGGGTCTGGCGCGGACCGCACAGAAATGGCATGCGGCCGCATAGGGCAAATGGTCTTCAGATCTGTGCTTCTGGACTTGAGGATGTGGACTGCATAGAAATGTCACGCAACCACATAGGTTGTGTCATGCAGACCGCGTGGAAAGGGCACGCAGCCGCACAGTAGAATTTTTTCCATTGTTGATTCTCTGAACTTGTACCCACACAGACCGCACTGCTTTGTTGTGCAGCCGCATGGGACTTTACCTTGAATTGCCGAGCCTCTAATTACTCATCTGTGTGGACCACGTGGAAATGGATGCGGTCTACGTGAATCTTCTTCACTTTTGATGGTTCTCTGAACTTTCCTGCGCGACCTCGTGGCAAAGCAGTGCGGACCGTGCAGGTTAGGCTTGAACTTGGCAGCTTTCAAAACTTTACGGCGTGGCCGCACATCAAAACAGTATTGTCCGCGCAGGTCACCTATTTCCCACTTTCAATCATCTTTTGACGCTTAGCAGATTTCGCTCCTTTTTGAGCCAGTTTGTGATATTTATCATCTAGTCGCTCAAACCTGCAATCAAGCACAACTTATATGCAATTCAAGAATAATCTAGAGCAATTTATGCACAAAACTCGGGTAAGAAGTGGTATAAAACATGTACAGTTCATAGTTATCAACTCCCCCAAACTTAAACCTTTGCTTGTCCTCAAGCAATTAAAATGAGACCTACCCCTCAATGGAAAGCGTCCAAGTAATTCCTATTTGTCCTAAAGTAACCTCAACAAGCATCAATTGGGACTAACAATTGCCCTCAAAGCGAATGCATCAATAACATGTTTAAAACTTTGAAAACTTGTGGATCAAGTGTGACACAAGAGCACGGGTTGACACATATTCATCAAAGAACTTTTCTCAATTTACTTTGGTCATTGTGGAACCCAAACTCGTACATCCTCAACTTTCCTAAGCTAACCTCATCTTTTAGAGTATTTGCACACAAATCGAGGTGGATGGAATTTATCTCATCTCTTTCAAAGAAAAGGCCATAAGTCCGGCTCTAAGTACCATATGCTTGCCCCTCATGTAAGTATCCACTAATGAAGGCTTCTCTCAACTCAAGATCATATAGGGCTTTTGAGGAGTCATTGTGAAGGCTTTTGGGTGGAGGTAGGACATGTGTTTGTACAATTGGGTTCAATCTTCCCTTAAGCACTTCTTTTGATTCGTTTTGCATACTTTCTTGACTCATTTGAGTATTTCTTCCTTCAAGGGGTTAGAAAGACACATTGTTAATTTTTTTTTTTGCAATTCAAACCTTTCTTCTTTTTTGTTCACCTTTTTCGCATCTTTTTCACTTTTTGTTGACTTTGAACCCTCTTTTTGGGTCTTATTTACTTTTGTCTTTCTTTTTGCCTTTTTTTTCCTTTTCATTGCCTTCGTTTTCTTTTTGCTTTTGTGCCTTTTTACTACATTGGTGCCTTTCTTGCCTCTCCCCGAACATAGATATTTGCCATTACTCAAGGGAAGATTTTTTGGTGCCAAGAGAGGGTTTCATTAAAAACGGGTATTGGCTTGTAACTTTGGTTCATGAAAGAAGAAGGTTTAAGGCTCAAAAGGGGAGAACTAGGGGTCATTTCATTGGTAGGTCATGGGTATTGTTCAAATTGGGCAGTTTTGATCAAACATGGCCTATAATCACTTCTCAAGTCATGTTTCACCTATGATTTCGCCTCAACAAACATTCGAGGCAAGTTCTAGACCATCAGCTCGGTACTTAGGCTCACAAATCAAATCCTCACCATACGCTCAAGGATTGCTAAAGACGGAGTCGAGGGCCCACAACAACCTTAGTCACGATTCAAGCGCACAATGGCCCATATTGACCACGCGATTAAAGTTTGGCCAAGTCTCAAGGCCACGACTTTTACCATCCTAAACACAACATCATGTCTTTGACCATATGATCAAAGGCAAGTGTGTTAGGCCCAAGTGAAGCTTTGCCTGAGGTACCCTTAACTACCAAATTTTGAAAACCAGAAAAGAAGAAAAATAAAAAACGGACTCAAACCCTTAAAAAGGTTGTCACGCCATCTATCATTGGGAAGAGCCACCCGGTTCGCACGATACACTACCCTTGAAAAGAACCGTGGCATAAAGAAATTCAAGAGCTTGTTGCAAACATCAAAGCATAACCAAAAAGAGGCTACAAGCCTAACTTTGCAACTAAAATGAAATTTTTTAATGAAAATAACAAAAATAGAAAGAAAGCTCAAATAACAACCAAATGAATATGTGCACAAGGGGAGTAGAATATACAACTAGGGGAGTTCAGAATGAATATTGTTATACAAATCATCTATATCTATGAATGTATTGAAAGTAAAGAACATATACAATCATACAGTCAATCAAAAAGTAGGGCCACACCCCCATGAATAAGAGCTAGCATTGTCCCCAATGCTAACTTCCAAATAAAGCATAAAAAATATGCAAAGGATATAGAATGTCCCCTCAAGCCTCATCAGCTGCCCTGTGCTAATCAATGGCTCCCTTGTCCTCTATACTGGCAGGGACCTCAGACTGGTCCCCAGCTTGTTGCTGCTGTGCTACTAGGACAGGTGCCTGCTCCTGGTTTGGCTCATCAACTGAAGGGGCACTGGAGGGACCCTCATGCTCTGGAGCGACTGGTATCACAACTCCCCAGTACTAGGGAGTTTTCTCTTATTCTTCGGCCAGTGTTTCTCTTCCTGTGGCTGCCCAAATAGTGGCTCTATAGCCGGCTCCCCAAACAGCAAGTCAAGTGGTAGCTGATCTGCCAATAGCTTGTTTGCCTGCACCTTCAATGTCACCACCGACTCCTTCGAGGCCTTTGTCTTTCCCAGCTTTATGTGCTCCTTAGCCAAGTCCTTAAGTGCTTTGCTGTGCTCACCGACTACCTTGGCCAAGGTTTCCTGCTTTTCCATCCTTTGCTTGGCTAGGATTTTCTTCAAAGTATCCTCAATAGAAGTCGGGATCTAAATAGTCACCGGTGCTCCCTGAGACTGTACGGATATGGTCAATATGGACAATTTGGATGTCGTTGTCGACATCCAGTTGTTCAAACTAGCTAATGAATACATGAGCTGGTTGGCGTGAACCTGTGAGTCTTTGATACCGGGATCACTGGATCAGTTATGGTAGAAGGGGGTGCTGTGGAAGGTCCTGGGGGCAATGAAGTGGGCTCAGTGAGCTGCTCAATCGTAACTGGCTCTTTAGATGGACCAGCTGCGAAAAAAGTGGAGGCCTGAGTCTTTTTGCCTCTCTTTGGGTTGTCCGGGCCCAACTGATCATACTAATAATAAGGAGCCACTAGAGGTACCAAAACATCATATTTCTTCTTTTTCACTTCCAAATCTTTGAAGTATAGAGAGAGAGTGTTTGGAAAGGGGTAGTTTGTCTTTGCTTCATACCCGACTTGAGAAATCACCCTTGACATTATATTACCCATATTCGAAGGAAATCCTGCCATGATAAAAGCAACCAAAATAGCACGAGGAAGAGGAACTGTTTGATCATGTGGGGTCGGGTCAAGTCGACTACATACAAAAGTCAACCAACCTTTAGCTTCAAAGTTTAGTGTGTTCCTATGGATCTTCTCCTATGCTATCAACCAAATAGGAACTGTACCCGAGATTGCTAAATGCTCAACCAACCAAGGACGAACTTCTTCTTTTTGTGCCAGCTTGTCAAGATACTGAGTTTCATTCTCTTCCTGAAATCCAAAGAAGTCATTAGTGACTTCCCGTCAAAGACCACTATCGTATCCCTCACTTGTGTTGCTTTTGAATCCCGATCTATATGGTGAACATTGTAGTAGAACTCATTTACCATATGTTCATTTTCCAATCAAACTCGCTCTTTAATGGATCCCCAACCCTCTCTAGTGCGGAATTGTGCTTGAACATGAGGGTTGAGAGGGACAAGATCAGCATCTATGAATTGCCTCTCTGGAATCAGCTTCCTTTTGGGCCACCACTCCTGGAATTTATGGAAGGCAACCTGAATGAAAAAACTGTCTTCCCATACCTCTAGTTTCCTGGTCCGCTCTATTCCCTCCACCCGTGGTTCACCTCCTTCAGCATATCCTCCACTATCCCCTGATAGTGAAGCTGTAGGAGAAGTGGAGTATTGACCATCACTATCTTTTCTGCTCTGGACTTATCAGATGAGTTTGAGACTACATTTACCGGCCTCTTGGAAGTGGCAACATCTTCATGACCAGGAGAAGGGGAGTCATGGGTTGGAATGGACACACACATGTGGGTGGGGGCAGACTCCAAAGTCACACTTCTGGAAGGTGATACTCACTCCCTTTAGAATGGGAGGCATCCCTATCGGCTTCCCAAATTATCTTTCAGGTTTTCTTTATGGTATCTCTAGCCTGGGGAGTGAGTTTTCACTCATTCCTTCCTCCTCGGGAGGAGCCACCCCTCCCGGGTTGTTATTCCTTACCCCCATATTACGGTTGTGCACCTCCACATTTTTTAACCATTACCTGTAAGAATACCTGACTAACTTTGTTAGTAGAAGCATATGAGGCAAATTAGCAGGCTCATCTGACAGAGACACAGTGACACAGACTGAGGGGCATGGACCGCACAAGAATGCACGCGGTCAGTGCAGTACAAAACTCCAATTATTCAACTTTCTGAATACGACCTATGCGGACCGCACTACTTTGGATCGCGTCGTGTAGGTTCATTGCAGACCGCACAAAAATGGTACGCGGTCCGCTCAGATCAAGCTCTCAAAATGACACTTCTTTGAAAACTAGCCACACGGTCCGCACTACTTTGGACCGCGGCCGCACTGGGTTCACGCGGACCGCACAGAAATGGTCATGCGGACCGTGCAGAGAGGTTGTTCAATACCAATCAAAGGCACGCGGACCACACACAAATGTTGTACGGCCGCGTAGGGCAAATGTAACTAGGTAGGTCCTTTTTTGTTCCTTTTAGTCCAATTGTTAACATTATGGGTCCTAGGTGTCCCTACTCAGTTGTTTTAATAAGAATATATGCCCAAGTTCAACAAAAGTTCACAAAAACCTATTCTAACAGTTAACTAAGACGAACAAGAAAAAAAATTAAGAAGTTATTCTAGTAGAAATCAAGTAAAATAAACACAAATTAAACTACAAATTGAAATGAAGATGAGATGTTACCATGGATTAATGAGAATGAAAATATATGCACAATTGATGTGGGTGAACAGTAGAAATATGAGCTTAGATGAAAATTTGTGAAAAGGTTTAAAGGAGGCCCAAGGCTCCTATTTATAGAAAACTATGGGACCCAGTTCTTACCTACCTACACAGCCGCACATAAATGTCACGCGGACCGCACAGGATTTTCATCCTCAAATCATGAGCACAGCCTACGCGGACCGCACTGCTTTGATGCGCGGCCGCATGGGAAACTTCAGAGACTTATCTATGTCGGCAGTTTCCACGCAGACCGCACTGCTTTGGTGCGCGACCGCGTGGAGAACTTCAGAGAGATGCCAAGTTTTGTTCTTCCAGCGAGAGTAGTCACTTTGTGGTTAACTCCATATTTGGTGAACAAAGAATCAAAGGCCTTGTTGCAAAAATGGGACCCCATCACTAATGATAGCATGAGGGGTTCCAAATTTGGTAAATATATGCTTTTTCAAGAATGCCACGACACTCTAGGCTTCATTGTTGGGAATAGCCACGGTTTCAACCCACTTGGAGACATAATCTACCGCCACGAGAATATACATGTTCCCACAAGAGCTTACAAATGGACCCATGAAATCAATTCCGCACACATAAAAAATATCAACCTCTAGAATGGTATTAAGAGGCATCTCATCCCTTTTAGAAATCCCGCCAGCTCATTGACATACATCACACTTTTTCACCAAATCGCTTGCATCTTGAAACAAAGTCGGCCAGTAGAAGCCATAACTTAGAACTTTTGATGCTGTTCTCACTCCCCCATGATGACCACTCTAAGGAGAAGAGTGGCAAGCTTCCAATATGCTCAATCGTTCTTCTTCCAGGACACAATGACGAATTACACCATCGGTGCAAATTTTGAACTAGTAGGGCTCGTCCGAATAGTAATCCAAACTATCCCGCTTGAGCTTCTTCCTTTGGTTAGAAGAGAGCTCATACAGGACTATACCAGTGACAAGATAATTGGCCACATCGACAAACCACGACATATCATGAATAGACACCGCAAGGAGTTGTTCATCCGGGAAAGCATCATTAATATCAACACCATTGCTCTGTCTTCCTTCTTCCTCTAGCTGGGACAAGTGATCCTTGACTTGATTTACACTTCCTTTTCTATCCACAATCTCATCAACCTCGCTTTCGAGTCTTTCTTTGTCATCAAGTGCCTAAGGGCAACATGATTGGTATGGATAATCACCTTGGCCCCCATAAGATATGGTCAAAACTTTTCCATGGCGAACACAATAGCTAGCAACTCCTTCTCAGTGACTGTATAGTTTTTTTAGCCTCAATCATCATCTTGCTTGCGTAGTACACCAGATGGAACATTTTGTTAATTCTTTGGACAAACACCGCACCAACCGCTACATCACTATTGTCACACATCAACTCGAAAGGCAAATCCCAGTTGGGTGTGGTGATAATGGGAGTGGTAGTCAACTTATGTTTCAACAATTCAAAGGACTCCATACACCTCTCATCAAACACAAACTTCACATCCTTTTCCAATAGCTAGCACAATGGGTTCACAACTTTTGAAAAATCCTTGATGAAGCGCCGGTAGAACCCGGCGTGACCTAAGAAACTTTTCACCCACTTGATAGAAGTTGGGGGAGGAAGCCTTGTGATAACCTCTATCTTTTCTTTGTCAACTTTAATACCATTCTTCGAAATTTTGTGCCCCAAGACAATTCCTTCTTGCACCATGAAGTGACATTTCTCCCAATTTAGTACAAGATTGGTCTCCTCACATCTTTTCAACACTTTATCCAAGTTCTCTAGGCATTCTTCAAATGAGTCCCCCACCATACTAAAATCGTCCATGAAGACCTCCATAATGTCCATCACCATGTCGGTAAAGATTGCCATCATGCATCTTTGGAAGGTCGCCGGAGCATTACAAAGTCCAAAAGGCATCCTTGAGAAGGCGAATGTGTCATATGGACAAGTAAATATTGTCTTTTCCTGATCCTCCGGGGTAATGAGAATTTGGTTATACCCCGAGTAGCCATCAAGGAAGCAATAATAAGCCCGTCCCGCTAAACGATCAAGCATTTGGTCCAAAATGGTAGAGGGAAATGATCCTTCTTAGTGACCTTGTTGAGCTTTCTATAATCCATGCATACCCTCCAACCCGTGACCATGCGGGTCAAAATCAATTCATTGTTTGCATTTGAGACAATCGTGATACCACCCTTCTTTGGAACACATTGGACCAGGGAGGTCCATGAACTATCCAATATTGGGTAGATATCGGCATCCAACCACTTGATAACCTCCTTCTTGACTACCTATTGCATAGCTTAATTTAGTCTTCTTTGGTTTTCAAGCGGTAATCTTGCATCTTCCTCCAAAATGATCTTATGCATGCAAAAGGCGGGGCATATACCCTGAATATCCGCCAACGTCCATCCGATCACCCGCTTGTACTTTTGTAAAACTGCCAAAGTGGTGTCCACCTACAAGTTAGTTAAGCAAGATGAAAGAATAACAAGCAAAGTGAAATTAGGACCCAAGTATTCATACCTGAGGTGAGGAGGAAGTGATTTCAACTCCAACACCGGCGACTTCTCAATAGATGGATTTATTGGAGGGGTCTTATAATTTTCAAGGTCCAATAATAACTTCCTAGGCTCATAAGAGTATGAGCCCATACCATGCAAAGCATTTACACATTCAGTTCTCCCAGTATCATCATTAGCGTCCATATTCAAAATTACCGCTTTAAGTGGATCTTCAACATTGATCATTGCGCTTGTGTCATCCACTATCACCACCGTGACAATGTCAACAAACGAGCAAACTTCGGTACTATTTGGTTGCCTCATAGATTTGCACACATGGAACACTACCTTTTCATCACCAACTCGGAAGGTCAACTCTCCCACCTCGACATAAACCAAGGCCTTCCCACTTGCTAGGAAAGGCATTCCAAGGATAATTGGGACTTCAAAGTCCACCTCACAATCAAGAATCACAAATTTGGTCGTCAAGATGAACTTATCAACTCGAATAAGGACATCGTCGATGATACCCAAAGGTCGCTTCATAGACCTATCCGCCATTTGGAGCCTCATTGAAGTCGGGCGAGGTTGCCCAATTCCCAAAGTTTTGAACACTTAATTTGTCATTAAGTTGATGTTTTCCCCTAAGTCACAAAGGGCTTTTGCAAAGTTGGTGCTTTCAATAGTGCGTGGGATAGTGAATGCACCGGGGTCCTCAAGTTTAGGAGCCATGAAGTGTACACTTGCGCTCACTTGATGGGTCATTTCAATTGTCTCACACTCCATTCATCTCTTCTTTGTGACCAAATCTTTCATGAATTTTGCATACCCTGGCATTTTCTCGATTGCCTCCACCAAAGGCACATTGATAGTCAAAATCTTCATCATATCAATGAATTTCTTAAATTGGTTATCACTCTTTTGTTTGGCCAAACTTTGAGGGTATGGCGGAGGAGGCCTAGGTAAGGGTGCCTTGGCTTTGGGCACCTCCGACTCGGGCATATCTATAACATGTTCCCTAGATGGGCTCATGTTCTCTTGAGTCTCCTCCTCAACCTCTTGAATGTCAATTCTCACTTCATGTCTTGCACTTGGTTCCACAACATCATCAACTCCCGTAGCATATCATCATTAGGCAACTTATCTTCCTCCACCATGGCTTGATTCTCTGTTGAGGCATGCACATCACTGCCTCGTCCACTCCGTGTGGTCACCGCCATCACATGGTTGTTTTTCCCACCCTTAGGATTTACTACCATGTCACTAGGTGGCACACTCTTTGAGCGAGTATTTAAAGATTGTGAAATTTGTCCAAGTTGCACTTCTAAGTTGCAGATGGAAGTGTTATGTGAAGCTAATTGTGCATCCGAGTCTTGATTCTTCTTCATCATTTGTTCAAACATAACATCGATTCTCACAAATTCATTGCCTGAAGAACTCGACCCTTGAGATTGATACGGTGGCGAGTTGTTTGGTTGTTGAAACATCGGGGGCCTTTGAAAGCCTTGCCCCTGATTACCTTGACCACTATTGTTGTTCCACCCCCCTTGGCCATTGTTGTTGTTCCAATTGTTGTTGTTGTTTCCACTCCAATTTCCACTATTGTCGCCTTGATTCCCCCAATTGTTGTTTTGGTTATTCCCATTCAAATTTCCACCTCCTTGTTGATTATTCCAATTTCCTTGAGATCGCCATTGTTGGTTAACTTGGTTTCCTCTATTTCCTTGGTAGTTGTTGACAAATTGACAATCCTAACTTTGCTCATCATAGCACTCATTTGAATAACTACTACCATCATCATAGTTGTCATAATTCCCTTGTTGTTGTTGCCCTCTTTGCCTTCTTTTGATCGTATTTACTCTTTCCATAGCATTGACTTAGCGAGGGTTTTTAACTTGTTGCAATTGCGCCTTCGCTAATTGGTTCAATATTGTTGTAAGTTCGGCAATGGCTTGGCCGTGGTCATGCAACTCTTTATGCAAATGTTTAACATAGGATCACCTTGAGGAACGTTTGCCCGGTTTTGCCATGCTGAGAGAGTATCGGCCATTTCATCTAACACTTCACGCGCTTCATTGTTCGGGAGCTTCATAAATTTCCACCCGCCAATTGGTTCACAATGCATTGGTTTGTTGTGTTGATGCCTCCATAGAACGTTTGTTGAATCATCACATCATTATTTGGGTTCTTCTTGACCATAGTTCTAAACCTCTCCCATAATTCATGCAAAGGCCCCGTTGGCTCTTGCTTGAAGGCCAAAATCTCATCACGGAGCGCCGCCATATGACTTGGAGAAAAGAACTAGGCAATGAACTTCTACGCTAATTTATCCCATGTAGTGATTGAATGATAGCTTCATTGACAAGGATAAAGCTGTAGAAGCTCCAAGAAGGCCATTCACGAGGTCTCAAGCTAAAGAGAAGCAAGACAAGGTTATTGGGCTTCAATAGGAGATCAAGAAGGCAATAATGGTGGAACAAGATCTACAAAATTATGTAGAGGATTTAGCTAAGTGCTACACTTATTTCGTGGTCCAAATCCAAGTCCAAGAGGAGGTTGATTGGGGTCCAAGCACCAGCCACAAAGGCACCTAAATTACGCACCTAAAGTTTCCTAGTTTGTGAGGACATATATATTGCTTTCCTAGTTAGTTAAGGTTAATAGTTTCCTTTTCCTAAGATTGGTAGAATTACTTTCCAAGATTGACTTGGTTTTGGTTTCCTAGAGTTTTACCTTTTCCTATTCTAGTTGGACTTGTTGTCAAAAGTAGTTTAGGACTTTATTTCCTTATTTTTAAGTACAATTTCGTGACCCCCTCTATATAATGGGGAATTTTCTTTGTTTTTAGGTAGATTATTCAGATTGTTATCAATAAAACCTGTGAGGTTTTTCTTGCACTCTTGTGTGGCTACTCTTGGATTTATTCTTCAACCTTCAAAACTCAACTTAAGGTGGTAAGATTAAACCCTTTTCAAAATATTAGATCACTTCTAGGTATTCAATAAAGGTGATAAGTTTAGGCTTGTTGTTGTTCTTGTTATTCTAAAGGGTCGGGTTTCACAATCTATTTCTTGTTTTTAATTTGTTGTTAGGATTCAACTTCAAGAATAGACCTCTTGAATTTAAGAAACTCTTTCTTGAATTCAATCTATCTTTAATTTTTATCTTTTATTTGTTTCATTATTTTCTTTTAGCTGTTGCATGTTTCTTGTTTTTCTTTAGTAATTCTTGAATCCCAATCATGTTGTTATCAAGTGGTATCAGAGCTTAGGCTAATCGAGATTTCAATCTTGATAATCTTAGGAGGTTCTTGAAAAAAAAAAGAAAAAAAAATGAATTTCAGCCTACAAAAAAGTGTTCTTGTTCAGTATTACTTTCATAATTTAAGTACTATTTGGTTTCCAAGGCAAGAAAGGATACAAGAAGAGGGGATCCTAGTTCTTGAAGATTAAGGAAACTTCTTTCCTTATTCTTGTGGGTTTTGGGTTTCTTAAATTCTTTCCTTTTTTTTCAACTAACCAATTCATATTCTTTCTAGGTTTAGTCTTCCACTTTTCATTTCTTTTTCTAACTCTAAATTCTTATCACTAAAGAGTTGTGACTAGTAAGGTTTATTAATTGATCTAAAGATTAACGACCAAGGGTTGCATTGAGTGAAAAGGGAACAACAAAAGTGAGAGATATATATTGCTTTGTTCAAGATGTCTCATACTGGTAGTGATGTTGAACAAAGAATTCTTCAAGAAGCCGAAATTAAAGGAAGGAATGATTTCACCTTGAAAGCTATGCATCAAAAATTTGAAAGGTGGAATTTGCAATTCCAAGAGATGAGCAACACCATGACTGAGCAAAATATTACAATAGCTGAACTTAGGAGGGGAAATCATGCAAGACCCCAAGCTAGGAGAAATATGCCCGCCGCCATTGAAAATCAAGAAAACCCAATCGATGATTTTAATGATGATATTAATTTTGATAGGGTTGGAAGAGATAGAAGGGGACAAAGAGGAAAACTTGAAGATGATAATATAAGTAGTATAAAACTGACGATACCATCTTTCAAGGGAACGAGGGCTCCAGACTTGTACCTTGATTGGGAGAGAAAAGTGAAAACCATCTTTGACTGCCACAACTATTCGTTGGGCAAGAAGGTTAAACTTGCTGCTGTTGAGTTTTCTGACTACGCCACAATCTGGTGGAAAAAGCTTTCTAGGGATAGACTGCAAGAAGGAAAAGCACTCGTTGCTACGTGGGTTGAGATGAATAGAGTAACGAGGAAGAGATTTGTACCATCACACTTTCAAAGAGATCTGCAACAACGTCTTCAAACTTTGAGGCAAGGGTCCTTGTCTGTAGATGAGCACTTTAAGGTTATGGATATGGCTATGATCCAAGCTAATTGTGTGGAGGAAGAGGAGGCTACAATGGCTAGGTTTTTGAATGGTATAAATAGGGAAATAACTTATGTAGTCGAATTGCAATAATATATAACTTTAGATGAGTCACTTGAATTAGCTGTAAAGGTAGAAAGATAAAACAAAAGGAGACAGCAATCTAGCTCATGGAGAAGCTGGCCAACTTCTATTCAAAATTAGCAATGGCCAAAATTTGAGGAGACACCTACTCCTAAATTACATAAAGACAAGGGCAAGAGCAAATTGGAATCCAAGGATGGGGGTAAGCCTTTTATGCCTAAGACTTCTACTTCTACTTCTTCTATTCAATATAACAAGTGTCAAGGGAGAGGGCACACGTCTTATGAATGCCCAAGTATAAGAAACATCCTAATCAAAGCGGATGGGGAATATGAGAGCGAAAAAAGTACACCAGATGAAGAACAAGAAGAAAACTTTGTAGAGAATGAAGAAGGAGAAGAGATGGAGTACATGGATAGTGGTTTGAATTTTATGGTTAGGAGGATTATGCACATTAATTTGGTGCACTCTAATGAAGAACAAAGGGAAAATATATTCCATACCCGATGTGGGATTAAAGATAAAATTTGTTCTATGATAACTGATAATGGGAGTTGTGCTAATGTTGTGAGTGCATATTTGGTGGAAAGGATAGGGTTGGAATAGACGAAGCACCCTAGACCTTATAGGTTGCAATGGTTTAATGATAGTGGTGAGGTCAAGGTGAATAAACAATGCATGGTCTCTTTTAAGATTGGAAGGTATGATGATGAAGTTCTATGTGATATAGTACCCATACAAGCTTATCATATCTTGTTAGGGCGCCCCTGCCAGTATGATAGGAGTGCTTTTCATGATGGAAGGAAAAATAGATACTCTCTTGAGCATAATGGAATAAAGTACATTCTTGAACCTTTAACTCCTTCCCAAGTGTATGAAGAACAAAAAAAGATGAAATAATCAATGGGGAAACATGGGGAGGGATCAAAACAAGAGACTAAAGAGAAAGAAAAAGAGGGCAAATTTGAAGTGAGGTCTGATGAGAGAGAGGGCAAAAATGAGAGAAAAGAAAAGGTGGGGAAGAGTGATAAAAAAGAAAGCATTGGTGAGAGGAAAGAGGCTAATATTGAAAAAAAAAAGTGAGCCTTGCAAAAGCCAAAGAGTGTTTAATTGCGAAAAAGGAGGGGCTGCCTATTATCTTGCTCACTTATAAGGAAGTTCTGCTGAATAATGATTCATTAATATCCTCTTTCCTAGTGTTATTTCTAACCTTTTGCAAGATTTTGAAGATGTTTTCCCTAAGGATATTCCTAAAGGTTTACCACCTTTAAGAGGAATAGAGCATCAAATTAACTTTGTGCCCAGATCACAAATTCCTAATAGGTCTGCTTATAGGAGAAATCATGAAGAAACAAAGGAATTGCAAAGACAAGTAGAGGAGCTGCTTGATAAGGGATTTATAAGAAAACGTATGAGTCCATGTTCTGTTCCCGTACTTTTGGTGCCAAAGAAGGATGGCACTTGGAGGATGTGCGTGGACTGCTGCGCCATCAATAAAATAACGGTAAAGTATCGCCATCCTATTCATCGTTTAGATAATATTCTTGACCAGTTGTATGGTTCACAAATATTCTCTAAAATTAATTTGAAGAGTGGATATCACTAAATTAGAATGAATACTAGAGATGAGTGGAAAACTGCCTTTAAAACTAAATATGGATTGTATGAATTGTTAGTGATGCTGTACGGGGTTAACTAATGCACCTAGTACATTCATGAGGTTAATGAACCATATATTTAAGGACTTAAATGGAAAATTTGTAGTCATTTATTTTGATGATATTCTGATCTTTTCTAAATCTTTATAAGAACATGTCGAACATTTGAAACAAGTTTGTAATGTGCTTAGGGAGCAACAACTGTATGCAAATCTATCCAAGTGCATGTTTTGTGTAGATAAGGTAGTTTTTCTAGGTATTGTTGTGAGTTCTAGAGGTGTTGAAGTAGATGAAGATAAAATCAAATCAATTAAAGATTGGCCTATACCTAATAGCATTACTGAAGTTAGAAGTTTCCATGGACTTGCTAGCTTTGATAGGAGATTTGTTAGAGATTTTAGTTCAATTGCTTCACCGTTAACTGAAGTTATTAAGAAGGATAAAGTCTTTAATTGGGGAAAAGAATAAGAGCTTGTATTTAATATTTTGAAGGATAAATTGTGTTATGCTCCTTTGTTACAATTACCCGATTTTAATAAGTCTTTTGAAATTGAATGTGATGCATCTGGTAGTGGTATCGGGGCTATTTTAATAAACCAATCACTTATTTTAGTGAGAAGCTGAATGGGGCTGCATTGAATTATTCTACTTATGATAAAGAATTGTATGCCTTGGTAAGGGCTCTTGCTACATGGCAGCATTATTTGTGACCAAAGGAGTTTGTGATAAAAACTGACCATGAGCCCTTAAGATACTTGAAAAGCCAAGGGAAATTGAGTAGAAGACATGTCAAATGGGTTGAATTCATTGAGACATTTCCCTATGTGATTAGCTACAAGCAAGGTAAAGACAATATAGTTGGTGATGCACTTTCAAGAAGGTACGCTCTTGTTTCTACTCTTACTTCTAAATTGATGGGATTTGATCATATTAAGAAATTATATGTTGATGATTCTGATTTTAATATCGCATTTTCGACATATTTAAATGGGCCTTTTGAGATGTATAATATGAAATATGGGTTTATTTTTAAAGAGAATAAGCTTTGTGTCCCTAATTGTTCTTTGTGAGAAATTTTTGTAAGGGAAGCACATTGTGGGGGACTTATGGGGCACTTCGGTGTGCCTAAAACACTTGACATCTGTCACGACCCGGATTTTTCCCCCAACATCGGGATCGTGATGGCGCCTACTCGTGGTAGCTAGGCAAGCCATTGTATTCATACTATCCTGTTTTTAATACAATTTTAATTAAATAAATGCGGAATACTTTATCGAAATGGAAATAATAAATCACAAGGTAAAAATCATACTGAAATCCTCTACCCAAGACTTGGAGTCACCAACTCACAAACTACTATGGAATACTACACATAAAAGTCCGAAGGAAATATAACATAATTCTGTTTGTCTCGGAACAATGAGACTACAGCTATTAACATAAATAAAGAAAGAGACGCCGGGCCTGCGGACGTCCGCAAGCTACCTCGGTCTCAAATGTGATCAACTCCCACGCAATCTATTTACTGCTGCTGCTGCTCCTGATCGTAACCTGGACCTGTGCAAAAACGCACGGAAGTGTAGCATCAGCACAACCCGACCCCATGTGCTGGTAAGTGCCTGGCCTATCCCGGCGAAGTAGTGACAAGCCTAGGACCAGACACTCACATAAAACTGTGCAATTCAATATATATATGTGTACCACAAAATAACAAGAAATAATCAAGTAATAACACAATAAGAAATATCTTAAAGAATTTAACAACTAACCACGAGTTAATAATTTCACAAAGAAAACAAAGTATAATGTAAACACGAATAATATCACTTCAAGAAATAGCAAGCGATTGCACGGCATCACCCCTTCGTGCTTTTACTCTCGTCCTCGCCAAATAAACAAATAAAGTACACGGCATCACCCCCTTCGTGCTTTTACTCTCATCCTCGCCAAACAAACAAATAAAGTACACGGCATCACCGCCCGTGCTTTTACTCTCATCCTCGCTGAACAAACAAATAAAGTACACGGCATCGCCCCCCGTGCTTTTACTCTCGTCCTCGCATCCGTAGTACGGCATGATCCTTCGTACATGGTTCGATAACATGGCACGGCATGATCCTTCGTGCATAATCAATAAATAAACATGGCACGGCATCACCGCTCGTGCATTATCACTCTTCCTCACCCGAATAACAATCACAGTTAAGGGCAGAGAAAGAAACAACAATTCATAAATCGTCCCGTCAAGGGCAATCAATAATTATCTTCACAACAAGTCCCAACAAGGGAGAACAATAACGATTCACATGTAATATATCTCAAAATATCATTTTCCAACGACTCACGGTCATACTAGACGCCAGTGTATGGATGCTCGTCACCACAGCCCATACACCGCACTCGATCACATAACACATAACACCTAATCCTATTCCCTCAAGCTAGGATAGAACAAACACTTACCTCGAATGCTTACGAACAATTCACTCCGTGGAAATGTCTTTTCTTTCAATTTGGCTCCAATCCAACCGTATCTATACACAGTTGATTTAATATCATCAATTCTACTCAACAAACCAATTCTTAATACCAAATACAACTTTTACAACATTCTGCCATGAATAGTGAATTTCAACCCGGGCCCACATGGTCGGAATTCGGGGTTAGGACCAAAATCCGGTTACCCATTCCCCACGAGTTCATATATATAATTTGTTTCAAAATCGGACCTCAATTCGAGGTCCAATTCCCTAATTTATGAAAAACCCTATTTTCTAACAAAAACAAGAATTTTACCATGAAAATCTTTGATTTCTTATGAAAAACATGTTTAATGATGCTAGGAATTGAAAGAATTAAGTAAAAAGTGACTTACAATCGTTTTGATGAAGAAGAAATCCTTGAAGAATCGTAAATGGGTGTTTTGGTGTTTGTAAAATGTGAAGAAATGACTGAAATTCGTGTTTTTCAGGTCTCTGTGTTCGCATTTGCGAACATGGGTTCGCAATTGCGAACCCCGACCAATTTCTGGAGTTTGAAAAATAAGCTAAGGGTGGGAAGTTCGCATTTGCGAACAGTTCGCATTTGCGAACTATTGTTCGCATTTGCGAACACATGCTGTATAGGCAGTGTTCGCATTTGCGAACAATGGTTCACATTTGCGAACCAAGGCAGTGTTGGGGAAAGTTCGCAAATGCGAGCTTTTGTTCGCATTTGCGAACATAGGATGGCACTGGGGACCTTCGCAAATGCGAACAAGGCATGAGGGCTTTCGCATTTGCGATCAGGGTTCGCATTTGCGAGCCCTGCCTTGTACTGCCCCCTTCGCAATTGCGAGAAATACTTCGCAATTGCGAAGCCGACAGTTGGGTGAAAAACCAGCAGTGCAAAAATTCAGAATTTCATCCAACGGCCTATCAAATCTTTACCCGAGCACCCCGGGCTCCAAACCAAACATGTACACAACCTCAAAAACACATTATGGACTTATTCGTGCGATCACATCGCCAATATCACCTCGTTTTCATCAAATCAAGCCTCAAATGCATGATTTTCATACCTTTAGTTTTTCAAAAATTTCAAACTTGGGACTCAAGGTCCAAAACATCTCAAACGACATCCAAATGTCACTAAACTTTACAGAAATCACATATATAATATATAAGACTTGTACCGGGCGTCGGAACCAAAATACGAGCCCGATACCAAGGTCAATTAATTTATTTCCTTTAATAATTGCATCAAAAACAATTTCACATAAAAATTCATAACTTGGGCTCTAGGCCTCAGAATTCGACTCCGGACACATGTCCAAGTCCCATATTTTCCTACGGACCTCCCGGGACCATCCAAATCTCGGGTCCGGATCCGTTTACCAAAAATGTTGACCGAAGTCAACCATATCAATATTAATATCATTTTTATCCAATTTCTCATAGAATTCATATTTTCTATCACAAAAATCTTTCCGGCTACATGCTCGGATCGTGCACGTAAATCGAGGCAACATAGAATGAGGTTTTCAAGGCCTCGGAAGCTCGAAATGATTAATTAAATAAGTGATGACCCTTTGGGTCGTCACAATCTCCACCTCTAAAACAACCGTTCGTCCTCCAATGAACAAGAGAAGGAAGTACCTGAGTCAGGGAACAAATGTGGGTAATGGCTTTGCATATCAGACTCGGACTCCCGGGTCGATGCCTCGGGAGGCTGACCTCTCCACTGAACTCGCGTGGAAGGAAAACTCTTCGACCTCAGCTGTCGAACCTGCCGGTCTAGAATGGCTACCGGCTCCTCCTCGTAAGATAGATCATTGTCTAATTGGACAGTACTGTAGTCTAACACATGTGTGGGATCGCCGTGGTATCTCCGAAGCATAGATACATGAAAAACTGGATGCACGGCTGATAAGTTAGGCGGCAAAGCTAATCTGTAAGCCACCCCTCCCACTCTGTCTAGAATCTCAAATGGACCAATATACCTAGGGCTGAGCTTGCCCTTCTTTCCGAACCTCATCACGCCCTTCATAGGCGACACCCGGAGCAATACTCGTTCACCAACCATGAAATCTACATCTCGAACCTTACGATCCGCATAAGTCTTCTGCCTGGACTGAGCTGAACGCAATCTCTCTGAATAGTCTTGACCTTATCCAAGGCCTCCTGAACTAAGTCTGTACCCAACAACCGAGCCTCTCCCGGTTCAAACCATCCAACTGGTGATCGACATCGCCTACCATACAACGCCTCATACGGAGCCATCTGGATGCTAGATTGGTAGCTGTTGTTGTAGGCGAACTCTGCTAATGGTAGAAACTGATCCCACGAGCCTCCGAAATCAATAACACAGGCTCGAAGCATGTCCTCTAGAATCTGAATAGTCCTCTTGAACCGGCCATCCGTCTGAGGATGAAATGCTGTACTCAACTGAACCTGGGTGCCTAACTCCTGCTGGACCGCTCTCCAGAACCGCAAGGTAAACTGCGTACCCCGATCAGAGATAATAGATACTGGCACTCCATGGAGACGAACAATCTCCCTAATGTAAACCTCCGTTAACCTCCCCGACGAGTAGGAGACAGATACTGGAATAAAGTGTGCTGATTTGGTCAGCCTATCAACAATGACCCAAATAGCATCAAATTTCCTCCGAGTCAAAGGAAGTCCAGTAACGAAGTCCATGGTGATCCGCTCCCATTTCCACTCGGGAATTTCAATCCTCTGGAACACACCACCAGGTCTCTGGTGCTCATATTTCACCTGCTGACAATTTAGACACCGAGCGACATATGTGGCAATGTCCTTCTTCATCCTACGCCACCAGTAGTGTTGCCGCAAGTCCTGGTACATCTTCGCGGCGCACAGGTGAATAGGATACCGCGAGCTGTGGGCCTCCGCTAAGATCAACTCTCTAATCCCCTCAATGTTGTGCACACAAACTCGCCCCTGCAATCTCAATACTCCGTCATCATCTAAGGTTACCTTCGTAGCACCTCCCCGTTGTACTGTATCTCTCAACTCACGTAAATGAGGATCATCAAATTGCCTCTCACGGATACGCTCTAATAAGGAAGAACGAGCGACCGTGCAGGCTAACACTCTGCTAGGCTCAGAAATGTCTAGTCTCACGAACCGGTTGGCTAAGGCCTGGACATCTAAAGCTAATGGTCTCTGATTGACCGGAATATATGCAAGACTACCCATGCTGGCATACTTTCTACTCAATGCGTCGGCCACCACATTGGCCTTACCTAGGTGATATAATATAGTAACATCATAGTCTTTTAGCAACTCTAACCACCTCCGCTGTCGTAGATTCAACTCCTTCTGCTTGAACAAGTACTGTAGGCTTTTGTGATCAGTGTACACCTCACATGTCACACCATATAGATAATGCCTCCGGATCTTTAAGGCATGAACCACTGCTGTTAACTCAAGATCATGAACTGGATAATTCTTCTCATGTATTTTTAACTGCCTCGAAGCATAAGCAATAACTTTACCGCCTTGCATCAATACCGCTCCAAGTCCAATACGGGATGCTTCACAGTGAACTATGTAAGGCCCTGCACCTGTAGGTAATATCAACACTGGTGCTGTAGTCAAAGCTGTCTTGAGCTTCTGAAAGCTCGCCTCACAGTCATCTGACCACTTGAACTGGGCACCCTTCTGGGTCAACCTAGTCATCGGGGCTGCAATAGAAGAGAACCCCTCAACAAATCGCCAATAATACTCTACTAACCCCAAGAAACTCCGGATCTTGGTGGCTGATGTTAGTCTAGGCCAGTCCTTGACTGCCTCCATCTTCCTTGGATCGAAATGTATGCCTTCTATCGTCACAACATGACCTAGTAATGCAACTGTACTTAGACAGAACTCACACTCTTGAGATATCTACATATAGTTGACTACCTTTTCAGAGTCTAGAGAGCCACTCTGAGATGCTACGTCGTGCTCTTCCTGGCTGCGGGAGTACACCAGGATGTCATCTATGAAGACTATCACGAACAGATCTAAGTAAGGCCTGAATACCCGATTCATCAACTCCATGAATGCTACTGGGGCATTGGTCAACCCGAAGGACATGACCAAGAACTCATAATGCCCATATCTAGAGCGAAAGGCTGTCTTAGGAATGTCAGCCGCCCTGATCTTCAGCTGATGGTAGCCCGATCTCAAGTCTATCTTAGAGAATACCCTCGCTCCCTGGAGCTGGTCAAACAAATCATCAATCCTCGGCGGTGGATATTTATTTTTGATAGTCACCTTGTTTAACTGCCGGTAATCAATACACATCCGCATCGAGCCATCCTTCTTCTTTACAAATAATACAGGTGCTCCCCAGGGGGAAACACTGGGCCTGATAAAGCCCTTCTCAAGAAGGTCCTGCAACTAATCTTTCAACTCTTTTAGCTCCGGCGGGGCCATACGATAGGGTGGAATAGAGATGGGGTGAGTGCCCGGTGCCAGATCAATACAAAAAGTCAATATCCCTGTCGGGTGGCATGCCCGGCAGGTCTGAAGGAAAAACCTCAGGAAACTCCCGTGCAATAGGGACTGAATCAATGGAAGGAACTTCTGCGCCGGAATCACGAACATAAGCCAAATAAGCTAGACACCCCTTCTCGACCATACGTCGAGCCTTAACATAAGAAATAACGGTGCGAACGGAGTGGCTTGAGGTACCCTTCCACTCTAATCGGGGTGATTCTGGCAAGGCTAAGGTGACAGTCTTAGCATGACAATCAAGAATAGCATGGTATGGGGACAACCGGTCCATCCCCAATATGACATCAAAATCTACCATATCCAAAAGCAACAGATCGACACGGGTCTCGAGACCCCCAAATATAACTACGCACGAACGGTGCACCCGATCGACTACAATGGAGTCACCCAACTGGTGTAGCCACATAAACTGGAATATCCAGAGCATAGCTGGGCACGACCAAATACGGTGCAAAGTAGGAAGACACGTAGGAATACGTAGATCCGGGGTCAAATAATGCTGAGCACCTGCGCACGCACGAGAATAGTACACCGTAATCACGGCGTACGATGCCTGCGCCTGCGGCCTGGGCGGTAAAGCATGAGAATCGGGGATGCTGCACCTCCCTGCGAGGCTGCGTCTCTGGGACGACCATCAGCGGGCTGACCTCTACCCGCGGGCTGGACGGTCTCCACCCTGCGGTCTCGACCTCCGCTCTCATAATCTCTGCCCCGCCTGCGGGTGAGCTGGGCGGTGAGGGTCGGTGGGGCACTGAATCATGGGACGAGGACCTCGGCTGGCGAGAGTTGCCCGCTGCTATAGGGCAATTACTGATAAAATGACACGGGTCGCCACAGCAGTAGCAACTCTTGGGCGGTGGGGCTGCTGGCCACGACGACTGAATGGCCTCCGCGAACACTCCGAAGAGGCTGAGCACTAATAGGAGGCGGATCTGAATAATACCCCGAGAACCACGATCACCCGATCCGCACTGTGAAGCACGAAGGGCGGAATGAAAAGGCACGGAAGGACTGGCCTCTGTCGAAGGATTCTCTGCTACCGGAGGAAGAACCACCAAATCTGCACGAATGACGAGGCCTCTTGTTCTGAAGAATAACCGCCTCCCTAGCAAGAGCCGTCTCGACTACTGCGTGCGTTGCGTTGGCGCCTCACGAAATGATGTGTCACTCCCCGCGCCCGTCGCCATACGGGTCTAATCGGTCGAGTTGAGCCCGTCCATCAATATGCGGACCCTCGCCCGCTCGGTGGGAAGTATCACCGCGCTGCATGACGAGCCAAGTCGATAAATCTCGTCTCGTCTTGTGTGCTTGTCATGGTGCCACGATGGAGGCGCTCAGCGCCTCCGAAGTACATCCTACGAGTAGCGAGGAGAAAGCTTCTCCATAAATAGTTCCGCAAGCGGTCCCGTGATAAAGGCGGGGACCTGTGCTGGACGAGTCGAGGCAATAATCTCTCCGCGAGTCTTGGCGGATCACGCAAGTACGAAGGTACAGAATCAACTCCGTTTGTCTCCGTGATCCCCGTAGTCTTGAGAATCTCATGGCGGCTGAATAAGAAGTCACGAGGATCCTCGATGCGGCTCCGCTGAATGTGGTGGTAAATAGCTTGGAGAACCGAGTCAAGCCTCCATAACGAATCGAGAAGTCATGGCGGCTCCGTCGCCGGCGTGGTGTGGTACCCGGGCGGGTGGCCACGGTGGGCTGGATTGCGGTGCTGAGGTCGAGGAGCTGCGGCTCGGAGTACGAGCGATAGGAGTGCGGGCCCTCCTCCCGGCTCGAGAAGTGGGTGGGGCAGGCGATAATAAACCGGCTACGGCAATGCTATCCGTAAATCCCGCTATTCGACCAAAGCATCCGGGAGATCCGGGGTAATCAAAGCCTCTCCCGGGACCTGAGCCGGGCCCGCTGGAGCTGCTGGAGCCGGAACCTCTTCGTCGATCTCAATATGAGGCTCCGCCTCTGGAGTTGTTGCTCGGGGTGAGCTCTGCCCCTACCACGGCCTGCGATACGACCTTGGCCCCTGCCCTCACAGGAGCTGCCTGGGGCTCGGGCTGCTGGTCGGCGGACGAAGAAGTGCGTGTCCTTACCATCGCGAAAGGACAGAATGGAAATTCAATCAGAGTGATTGAGGAACAAGTCGCACGACAAGAAAGAACAAATGAGAGACTCTTTCCTAACTCGATAGACTCTGGAGGACAAGTACAGACGTCTCCGTACCTACCTCTCAAACTCTACTAAGCTTGTTCGTGAGTGGTGAGACCTACTTTAAATAATCTTCACCTAATGTCACGACCCGGATTTTTCCCCAACATCGGGATCGTGATGGCGCCTACTCGTGGTAGCTAGGCAAGCCATTGTATTCATACTATTCTGTTTTTAACACAATTTTAATTAAATAAATGCGGAATACTTTATCGAAATGGAAATAATAAATCACGAGGTAAAAATCATACTTGAAATCCTCTACCCAAGACTTGGAGTCACCAACTCGCTAACTACTATGGAATACTACGCATAAAAGTCGAAGGAAATATAACATAATTACGTTCGTCTCGGAACAATGAGACTACGGCTATAAACATAAATAAAGAAAAGAGACGCCGGGCCTGCGGACGTACGCAAGCTACCTCGATCTCAAATGTGATCAACTCCCGCGCAATCTGTTCCTGCTGGCTGCTGCTCTACGATCGTAACACTGGACTGTGCAAAAGCGCACGAAGTGTAGCATCGGCCTACCAGACCCCATGTCTTTGGTAAGTGCACGGCCTATCCGGCGAAGTAGTGACAAGCCTAGGACCGGACACTTACACATAAACTGTGCAATTCAATATATATATGTGTACCACAAAATAACAAGAAATAATCAAGTAATAACACGATAAGAAATATCTTAAAGAATTTAACAACTAACCACAATTAATAATTTCACAAAGAAAACAAAGTATAATGTAAACACGAATAATATCACTACAAGAAATAGCAAGCAATTGCACGGCATCACCCTTCGTGCTTTTACTCTCGTCCTCGCCAAATAAACAAATAAAGTACACGGCATCACCCTTCGTGCTTTTACTCTCATCCTCACCAAACAAACAAATAAAGTACACGGCATCACCCTTCGTGCTTTTACTCTCATCCTCGCATCCATAGTACACGGCATCACCCTTCGTGCTTTTACTCTCATCCTCACATCCATAGTACGGCATGATCCTTCGTACATGGTTCAATAACATGGCACGGCATGATCCTTCGTGCATAATCAATAAATAAACATGGCACGACATTAACCTTCGTGCATAAATAAATAAACATGGCACGGCATCACCCTCACAGTTAAGGGCAGAGAAAGAAACAACAATTCATAAATCGTCCCATCAAGGGCAATCAATAATTATCTTCACAACAAGTCCCGACAAGGGAGAACAATAACGATTCACCTGTAATATATCTCAAAATATCATTTTCCAACGACTCACGGTCATACTAGACGCCAGTGTATGGATGCTCGTCACCACAGCCCATACACCGCACTCGATCACATAACACATAACACCTAATCCTATTCCCTCAAGCTAGGATAGAACAAACACTTACCTCGAATGCTTACGAACAATTCACTCCGTGGAAATGTCTTTTCTTTCAATTTGGCTCCAATCCAACCGTATCTATACACAGTTGATTTAATATCATCAATTCTACTCAACAAACCAATTCTTATTACCAAATACAACTTTTACAACATTCTGCCATGAATAGTGAATTTCAACCCCGGGCCCACATGGTCGGAATTCGGGGTTAGAGCCAAAATCCGGTTACCCATTCCCCCACGAGTTCATATATATAATTTGTTTCAAAATCGGACCTCGATTCGAGGTCCAATTCCCCAATTTATGAAAAACCCTATTTTCCTAACAAAAACAAGAATTTTACCATGAAAATCTTTGATTTCTTATGAAAAACATGTTTAATGATGTTAGGAATTGAAAGAATTAAGTAAAAAGTGACTTACAATCGTTTTGATGAAGAAGAAATCCTTGAAGAATCGTAAATGGGTGTTTTGGTTTTTGTAAAATGTGAAGAAATGGCTGAAATTCGTGTTTTTCAGGTCTCTGTGTTCGCATTTGCGAACATGGGTTCGCAATTGCGAACCCCGACCAATTTCTGGAGTTTGAAAAATAAGCTAAGGGTGGGAAGTTCGCATTTGCGAACATTTGTTCGCATTTGCGAACAGTTCGCATTTGCGAACTAATGTTCGCATTTGCGAACACATGCTGTATAGGCGGTGTTCGCATTTGCGAACAATGGTTCGCATTTGCGAACCAAGGCAGTGTTGGGGAATGTTCGCATTTGCGAACAATTGTTCGCATTTGCGAACATAGGCTGGCACTGGGGACCTTCGCAAATGCGAACAATTGTTCGCATTTGCGAACAAGGCTGGGCCAAAGGGGGCTTCGCATTTGCGAGCCTGTCCCCCTTCGCAATTGCGAGAAAACTTCGCAATTGCGAAGCCAACAGCTGGGTGAAAAACCAGCAGTTCAAAAATTCAGAGTTTCATCCAACGGCCTATCAAATCTTTACCCGAGCCCCCCGGGCTCCAAACCAAACATGTACACAACCTCAAAAACACATTATGGACTTGTTCGTGCGATCACATCGCCAATATCACCTCGTTTTCATCAAATCAAGCCTCAAATGCATGATTTTCATACCTTTAGTTTTTCAAAACTTTCAAACTTGGGACTCAAGGTCCAAAACATCTCAAACGACATCCAAATGTCACCAAACTTTACAGAAATCACATACTCCCTCCGTTTCAATTTATGTGAACCCATTTGACTGGGCACGAAGTTTAATAAAAGAGAGAAGACTTTTGATCTTGTGGTGTAAAATGAGTCACCTTTATTTTGTGTGGCTATAAATCATTGCATAAAGGTAAATTATTTCCAAATAAGGAAAGAGGTCATTCTTTTTGGCACGGACTAAAAAGGAAATAGGTTCACATAAATTGAAACGGAGGGAGTATATAATATTTAAGACTTGTACCGGGCGTCGGAACCAAAATACGAGCCCGATACCAAGGTCAATTAATTTATTTCCTTTAATAATTGCATCAAAAATAATTTCACATAAAAATTCATAACTTGGGCTCTAGGCCTCCAGAATCCGACTCCGGACACATGTCCAAGTCCCATATTTTCCTACGGACCTCTCGGGACCATCAAATCTCGGGTCCGGATCCGTTTACCAAAAATGTTGACCGAAGTCAACCATATCAATATTAATATCATTTTTATCCAATTTCTCATAGAATTCATATTTTCTATCACAAAAATCTTTCCGGCTACATGCTCGGATCGTGCACGTAAATCGAGGCAACATAGAATGAGGTTTTCAAGGCCTCAGAAGCTCGAAATGATTAATTAAATAAGTGATGACCCTTTGGGTCGTCACAAAATCCTTGCTGAAAATCTCTTTTGGCCTAATATGAGAATAGATGTCGAAAGATTTTGTGCTCAATGTCTTGAATGCAAATAAGCTAAATCTAAAGTGTTGTCACGTGGTTTATACACGCCATTACCTGTGCCTATTTCACCTTGGATTGACATTTCTATGGACTTTGTGTTAGGACTGCCTAGAACAAGGTACGGTAATGATAGCATCTTTGTTGTGGTAGATAGGTTCTCAAAAATGGCTTGTTTTATTCCTTGTTTAAAGACTAATGATGCTTCTCATGTTGCCGATTTATCTATTAGAAAAGTTGTTAAATTGCATGGTATACCTCGAACTATTGTTAGTTATAGGGATGTTAAGTTTCTAAGCCACTTTTGGCGTGTGCTTTGGGGAAAATTGGGCACAAAGTTGTTGTTTTCTACTTCGTGTCATCCATAAACTGATGGGCAAACTGAGGTAGTAAATAAAACTTTAGAAAATATGTTAAGGGCTGTTCTAAAAAGAAAGTTAACTTCTTGGGAGGTGCACTTGCCTATGGTAGAATTTGCTTACAATCGAACTGTTTATTCATCTACTGGTTATTCTCCTTTTGACGTTGTTTATGGATTTAACCCCCTTACACCTCTTGACTTATTGCCCTTGCCTACTAAGGAGATAGTTAGTCTTAATGGAAATAAGAAAGCTGATTTGATGAAGACTATTCAAGATCATATGAGACTTGCAATTGAGAGGAGGAATGGGCGAATAGCTAAACGAAGGAACAAAGGTTGAAAATCAGTTATCTTTGAGCCTGGTGATTTGGTTTGGGTTCATATGAGGAAGGAGAGATTTTCTTCAAAAAGGAAGACAAAATTGCACCCTATAGGAGATGGACCATTTAAAGTACTTGAACGAATTGGAGATAATGCTTACAAATTGGACCTTCCAGGTGAGTTTCAAGTAAGTTCCAAATCTCGGACCCGTTTTCCTCAAATCATTCTCCATCATCTCCAATATCGAACCTGAGTTCGAAGCCCTAATTGGAAATGGAGAGTTTAATGGTGATTGAGACCACGGCGGATCTTGACCAGGTGTTTTCACTTGAAACACATGGCTAAAACTGCGTGTGGTCAAAATCGAGGCTCTGAGTTAAAGTTTCAAGTGTCGACTAAACGAGTTGGATTTTTAGCCTGTTCTGAGGTATTTCTCTTTCTTCTTTCTGTAATTTTTCTTGATTATTATTGTTTTTTCCCTTTTATTTTTATCCGATTAAGCTATATTTAGTGCGTCACCTCTGTTAATTAATTCTCCTCCTCTTTCAGGCCCTTTTTTGATCCATTTTTCTTTTGGTTGATTGGCATATGTCATAAATTGTCACAGCGATTAAGTAAGTTTCGTTTATTACCTAATTCATGTTTGTGTTAAGAATGATTACTGTGTATGTTTGGTTATCTTTGTTTCTTATCTGGTTTACAGTTCTTGGTTGTTGATAGGATTAGTTGTATTTATTTTGTCCCATTCGTATCATTTTGTATTTATCAGTCATGTCCTTATTTCCTGTGGTAGTTTGTTTTGGTTTAGTTTGAGCTCTATCTAATTATTCATCCCCACTTCTGTTATTAAGCAGCAAGCTAGTATTTTAATAGGATTTCGTAATAATTCCAATTTAAGTTGTGTACGTAGGTTCTTCTTCCAATAAGAATAATTCGATAGTTTGAAGTCTTCAGGTTTTGGTTTGATTAGTTTCTCTTGTAGTTTGATTTTATGTGTATTGAATCTGTATTCATTCAGTAGTTGCGCAGAGGGTATTAGATTGGTAGTTGTTCAAAATTAGCTAAGCCATGGTTCTCAATCTCTCTAATGCACATTCTCATCCCTGAAAATTTTTGCCTATTTTTGGATAGTTTAGCTAGTTTGTTTACAAATGAAATAAGGCAGAATCCTAATTAGTTAACTGTGGGGATGTTTGGTATAGCTGATGGGTTATAATAGTAATTTCAGGGGTAATCATGGAGGTTTAATTTAAAAATTTGAATCTTTGATGATTAAAGGGGGGGGGGGGGGAAGAGGGGTCACTGGGCATTAAATAAAGTGCTGGTGGGTAGTCAAAAGAGGAACATTTTTAGTGGATTCAATAGTTAGTAGACAATTAATAGTGGAAGACTACTTTTTCTTTAAAAATAGGGTTTTGACTACTCATTAGGACCTAATAATCCGGAGGAAAGAGACTTGATTGAAAGAGGGGAGTAGGATAAAAATAAACATGCTGCCATATAAAGAAGAACACACTGGAAATATAGAAAAAGGACAGAGAGAAAGCTAAGGTTTTAAGTATCTGATTTTTACCCTCCTTCTAAATTGAATTTGCTTGAAACTTCTTCTAAGGGTTGTTGGTCTACTGTTAGTTGAATCCAAGTTCAACTATTTTGGTTTAAGTATTGGCTACCATTGCTAGTTCTTAAATTGTTACACATTTCTGTTCGAAGTGTGTTTTGTTTGGTATTGCCGGTGGTGTTACTGTTGCTTTTGTTTGCTGTGTTTGCAGCTGCTACTGGCCTTCTCTTCTTTCATTATTCTCTAATTAAATCTCAGGTACACACTGCTATATCTATCGACAATCAGATTTCTCTTCGCTGTTAGAATTTTGGTCCTACTATTGGCTCAACATTATTTGTCTCCGAATGATTTAATTAAGATCTTCATGTGTACGAGTTAGTTGTATAATGAGTCTTTTTTTTGTATTATTTTTGTTCTGTTTGAAAATGCCATAAGTTTAGTTAATTTTAAATTAAAATTAATAAAATTTTACCTAGAAATAATGTCTTAGTAGAAATTAAAAGGATTGGTGGTATGCTTGGTTGAAAAAGAACTAATAGAATAAGTTACTAATAAACTTATTAGTAACTTTGCAATTCAAAAAGTTACAAAAATTGACTTCAAATGAAACTATAAGAAGAATATTTGAGAAAAAAAAAATTAAAGCATCTCATAAAGATTTGGCTTAGGCCACCGATAATGTTGAGTCGCCTCTGTTATAATAAAAACATAAAATAGAAGAAAAATATATATTTTTAGCCACTCCTAGAAATAATAGCCGATAATATATGTGTGTGTATTATATATAAAAAAAATATACATATTTTATATTTTTTTTCGGCTAGCGAGCAGAAGCAAAGCCAGATTTAAAATTTATGAGTTTAAAATTTTAATTGTTTGAAGTTATAGAGTTCTAAATTAATAATTGTCATACCAAAAATAGATTTCTTTAAGACAAATATAAAATTTCGTCCAAAAATATTGAACCATAAGTTGTTCTCTGTCTTCGCACCTGCTAACGAGTGTAACTAATTTCAGCCGACCGATTAGTTGTGTATTTTGTCCGAACAATACAACAACAACAACAACAACAACCCAGTATAATCCCACTTAGTGGGGTCTGGGGAGGGTAGTGTGTACGCAGACCTTACCCCTACCCTGGGGTAGAGAGGCTGTTTCCAAATAGACCCCCGGCATCCTTCCCTCCAAGAACTTCCCGCCTTGCTCTTGGGGAGACTCGAACTCACAACCTCTCGGTTGGAAGTGGGGGTTGCTTACCATCAGAGCAACCCCTCTTGTCCGAACAATACAAAGGGACATATTTGTAACTTTATTGGCTTGTTACCGAATTCCATCATTCTGGTTTCTGAAGCAGATGGAAAAAGCTGTAAACCACTAGAGTTTACACTCGAGTTATGCTATTGAATATTGATCACTATTTCTGCGTCAAAGGGACCAGCCACTCATTCCGCCTTTCCCGCTTTTCTCAGAATGGGAATCGATAACAATTATAATTCACCACTATATATTGTTTACCTTGGCATGGTAAGACCGCAAGAGTAATCACTTGGTAAAATTACATCTGTCTCTCTATAATTGCTACATCTTGGGATGAGAGAGCGGGTAAGGAAAAATGGATAAATTATTTGAGCCACTCATATTTAAGCGGATAAAAAACAGGTTAGTCCACATATAATATAGTAACCACGTTATTTTTGACTTTTGAATATGATCACTTTTAGGAAAATTTCTAATTTCTCCAACTTCAGGAACCCTCAATTTGAAGCTTTACAAATGTAAAAGTTAAACTTATTATTTATTCATTTTCTAAATAGTTAGTATGATTCTTATTTATATTTGATCCCTTTTAAAAAAATTTATTATCCCATCCGTTTTTAATAAAGAATATAAATAGTTAAATATTTTCTTTTATTCATTTTGCAATATTTTAATCTTTCTTATTTAATTACGTATTATTTTCTACCAGTAATATTCTATTTCTTGTTTCTTGACAAAGGAGAGAAGAGTATAGTGTAAGATAGTTAAGTAGTTATAATAAGACAAGAAATATGTAGCTTTATTTTGTCTTTGGGTCAGAAGTCAAAATGTTTATTCTATGATTCGATACTTCCTTTTTAGCACTCTGATTGAAAATTATAATAAAGTATATTATTTTCTCCTTCGAGAAAAAGAGCAAAAGTTTGGTTCAGATAAGACTAAAGAAACCTTCTTTTGGGTTCGAGTCACCGTGAAGGGGAAGTGTGGAAACACTATAGATCCTCCTAATTTGGGAGGGGTTTAAAAAAAAAAAATGGAGTTCATTAATGTCACTGCTCAATTCAGGATCACGACACACACCAAGGAGCAAGTGTCTTAAATAAACTTTATTGGTATTTTATAAAAAATCGGATAAAGTTTTCTCTATTTTTGAACTATTCCAAAAAAATTTGTGTCTCAAATCAACAACCAAACATCCTAATATCAATTCAAACGACAATGACTTTATCAATTAATCAATTCAGGATCATGACCGACACTAAGGAGCAAGTGTCTCAAATAAACTTTATTGGTATTTTACAAAATCAAACAAAGTTTTCTCTATTTTTGAACTATCCCAAAAAATTTTCTGTCTCAAATTAACAACCAAACATCCTAATATAATTCAAACGATAACGACTTTATCAATTAACCAAAACAAATGTATCTACCATTAATAGTACACCCACTAACAACTAAAAATACTACTTTTAGCCTGCTTGGCCACTTTTTTTGGGCCAAAATTTTCTTTTTAGCCAAAAGCACCTTTGGTCAAAAATTGAGTTGTTTGGCCAAGTTTTTGGAATGGAAAAAATGCTTTTGAGCGGAAGCAGTTTTTGAGAATTAGAAAAAAAAAAAGCTTTTCTCCACAGCACTTTTTGCAGAAGCACTTTTGAGAAAAATACACTTAGAAGTAGTTTTCAAAAGCTTGATCAAACGCAAATTACTGTACAAAAGCGTTTTTCAAATTAATTAGCCAAACACAAACTGTTTCCCACCAAAATATTTTTTAAAAGTACTTTTGAAAAAAAATACTTCTCAAAATAAGCTGATTTTTAGAAGTTTGGCCACACAGGCTATTTATTTCCAACTTTGATAAGAATGAGTTATCTCAACATAAGTCTATACCCAACATGGTCCGAGCCTCGTCCGATCGACACTCGAGGCCCCGTCCGAACATACTAACAAGTTTGGAATCATAAAATGGACTCTCTCAAACTCTCGGAACGCCTGAAACAATATTGAACTAGGAATCACACCCAAAAACCAATTGAATCAAACATATGAACTTTAAGTTCTTCAATTTATTTCACTGCTCCGAAACGTACTTAAACTACTCGGATTGATGCCAACTTTTGTGTGCTATTCTTAAATAACATTACAGAACTATTCCGAGTCTCAAAATTCCGCTTGGACCTCAAATTCACCTAAACCCCCTCCAAATCAAATTTAAAGAACTTCAAAAATCTTCAAAAAAAAAATCAACTTTCACTATTAAGCGCTAAATATTCTCAGGTCATCCAAAACCCGATCCGAATATACGTCCAATTTTGAAATAATTATACGAACCTATTAGAACCGTTAAATTTCGATTTCTGAGGTCGTTTACTAAAAATATTGACCGAAGTCAAACTTGTCTTTTTAAGCCAACTTAAAGAACCAAGTGCTTCGATTTCAACCCAAAATCTTTCAAATCTCGAACTAACCATACCCGTAAGTCATAAATCAGTTAAAACATGTACGAGAAGTTTTATTTAAGGGAACGAGATTCTAAAAAAGAAAATGATCGGTTGAGTCATTACATTCTCCACTTCTTAAATATACGTTCGTCCTTGAACGAGTTTAGATTCATACCTAAAGTGTTGAATAAGTGTGGATATATGCTCCACATATCCTCCTTAGACTCCCACGTCGCCTCCTTGACTTGTTGGGCCCTCCATTGAACCTTTACCACGGAAATCATCTTGGATCTCAACTGGCGATCCTGTCTAGCAACAATGTCAACTGTCTCCTCATAACCAGGCTCTCATCTAACTGAATAGTGCAAAAGTCTAACACATGTGACAAGTCGGCGTGATACCTTTGGAGCATAGATATGGGGAAAAAAAGGATGAACTCCCGATAGGATGAGAGGTAAAGCAAGATCATAAGCAACCTTTTCGATCGGCCTCAACATCTCATATGGGCGTATAAACCTAGGGCTCAGCTTGCCCTTCTTCTTAAGTCTCATAATACCCTTTATCGGTGAGACTTTTAAGAGAACCTTCTCGCCTACCATAAATGACACATTGCCTTTTGATCCGCGTAACTCTTCTGTCAAGATGTGCTGTGTGAATTCGCTCCTGAATAAACTTTAATTTTTCCAAGGCATCCTTTACAAAATTATTACCATATAACTTAGCCTTGACGAACTCAAACCACCCGATGAGAGAACGACATCGCCGACTATAACGACCCGACCGATCGTTTTTGAAGTTTACTCCCCGATCCCCAATTAACTGCTTCCTCTAAGTTCATTTCTATTATTGTGGTTTGCCGGGATATTCGGTCCTAGAATTTGGAGTGTCTTGGGACACTTAGTCCCTAAATGAGAGCTTTATAGTTGAAAAATGGCATGTATTCAGAACAGTGTTAAGAGGACCTTGAAATGGAAACCCAATGGTATCGTTAGCTCCGTTAGGTGATTTCGGGGTTGGGAGCATGTTCGGAATGTATTTTGGAGGTCTGTAGCTCATTTAGGCTTGAAATGCCGAAGTTTGGAATTTTTGAAAATCGGGTCGACATGTGAAATTTTGATCCGGGAGTCAAAATGGAATTCCGACAGTTACAGTAGCTTTGTTAGGTGATTTTGGATACATCTCCAAATTTTCAGGTCATTCGGACGTCGTCTGGTTGGGTTTTTGATAACATGTAGGTTTCGAACGTTTTGGTTGAAACTTAGGCTAGAATCCGACATAATATGATGATTTTTGTGTTTAATGATATCTTTTTATGATTGGAACAAGTTCGTATCATGATTTAGAGTAGGTTGGTGGTTTTAGTTGAGGTCCCGGGGGCCTCGGGGCTGTTTCCGGGGGTCAAACGAACCATTTTTAGTTATGAAGCATGTCAGATTTGCTGTCATGAGTGTTGCAGACGATTGCTCTATGCGATCGCAATAGGGTGATGCGATCGCATAGAAGGCTTGGGAGGAGGCTCAAAATTTGTTCTATGCGATCGCGAAAAGGGATATGCAATCGTATAGATGTGGTTAATTGTTCTCTACGATCGCGAATGGTCTATGCGATCGCATAGTGACAAGGTTAGGGGTCCCAGGTCCTATAGTTTGTTTTATGCGATCGCGGAGGTGGGAGTGCGATCACATAAGGTTGTTTTGTTTAGCAATGTGATTGCAATGTTGTGTGTGCAATCGCATAAGGTAAAAATGTGAGGTTCAAAAGTTGTTCTATGCGATCGCAATAAGGGTCATGCGATCGCATAGAGTATTTCACTAGGCAGACAAAATCAGTATAATAAATTTCATCCGCGAGGGTTTCACTATTTTTGCAAAAACTCAAGCTAGGGAGCTCGGTTTTGAGTGATTTTTTGCGTGCTTTTCAGAGACAATTGTTGGGTAACGATTTCTTACTCCCTTGTGATCATTATTCACTAATCTAAATTCAAATTCTTCCTTTAATTTCGAATTTGGGGTGTAAATTGGGGTGAGTTTCATAGAACAAACTTTGCTGATTTGAAGGGGCAAACGAACTCCGATTTCGATAAATTTTATATGGTTAGACTCATGAGAGTACGAGGGTTCTGAATATTTCGATTCCGAGCCCATGGCTGGGGGTAGTTTGGTCATTTCACCCATTTTCGCGCTGTAGCTTTAATTTTATCAGTGTAGTTAGTTACTTGCGATGTTATTTACACTATGTAATTGGTTTGAATAGATTTAGGCCACTCGGAGTCGGATACCCGTGGAAAGGGAGTCATTTCTTAGCTGTTTTGTACCGGGATTGAGGTAAGTGACTTGTCTAACCTTGTGTGGGGGAATTTCTCCCCTACGATATATATGCGTTGATTTGAATGCCTTGTACGCGAGGTGACAGGCGTGTACTTGCGTAAATTTTTAAAAAACCACTTTGCTTAAATTGCTCAATCAGTGTTATCTCTGTTATTTATTTGGTTTAATTGCAAGATTTATCCTGTATTAGCTAGGGAAGCATGATAAGATAAGATTAACTGTCTAAATGCCTACTTGTGTTAATTGAACTCCCTGGAACCTATTGATACTGGATTTAGTTTTTAATTGTAGCAGTGTACTTCATATTTCTCTGTGTTTTCTCTTATTTGATTGTGTTTGTGTTTTGTGGAATGCGGGTTCAATTCCCGGAGATCCAGTGCTAATAAGGTAAAGGACTGTGGTTTCAATTCCTGGAGATCCTGTGATTCTGATATACAGACTGCGGGTTCAATTCCTGGAGATCCTGTAATTCTGATATACGGACTGCGGGTTCAATTCCCGGAGATCTTGTGATATTGATTATGGATTGCGGGTTCGATTCCCGAGTTCCTGAGTTACTGAGTATAAAAGGACTGCGGGTTCAATTCCCGGAGATCCTGGATTGTTTATTTGTACTTGTTGTGTTGATTTCTCTTTGTTAGCTTAGCTGTAGACATCTTGTAGTATTTATCTCATTCGCTGTTATTTCAGACTTATTCCTATTTTGTACTGTTCGGTGTTATTATCATTATTTTTATTATTCTCGGTAGGGCCCTGACCTTTCTCATCACTACTCCATCGAGGTTAGACTTGGCACTTACTGAGTACCACCGTGGTGTACTCATGCTACTCTTCTGCACACTTTTATTGTGCAGATCCATGTCCATCAGATCAGATGCACTACCGATGATTTAGGCGCATTTTTCAGGAGACTCAAGGTATGAATCTGCTACGTCCGCAGATCCGGAGGGTCTTCTTCTATTCTCCCCTAGTGATGTCAGTTATTTCCTCTATTTCAGTTGTATAGATACTCTCAATATATAGAGCTACAGTTATACTCTCTTAGTCTGTGTCGCCCATAAGATTCTAGGTCTTGGTGGTCGTATTTCTTTCTGGTATTTGGTGAAGTGTATGTGCCGAGCGACACTTATTACATTTCTTTATATCATTCCGTTGTTATCTCAACTTTTGTTCATAAGAGTTGTACATTACGCATTGTGTTAGGCTTGCCTAGTCGCGGAGACTGGGTGCCGTCCTCACAGGTTCACGATTGGTGAACTAGGGTCGTGAAAAGTTGGTATAAGTGCTCTAGGTTCATAGGAGTCACGGGACATAGACCGATTATTTAGAGTCTCGCTGATCGATATAGAAATGTCCGTATTTATTTACGAGGGCTATGTAACTATTTAGGAAACTCTTCATTTCTTTTGAATTTCCTTATCGTGCGACATTTTGACACCAAATCTAAACTTTTGTCTTCTATTCTCTCACAGATGGTGAGGACACGTGCTACTCATGAGGATCAGGCACCCACGTCCTCTACTACTGTCAGCAGAGGCCGGAGTCGGGGTAGAGGTCAAGAACGCGCCCGAGGTGAAGCCACAGCACCCGCACGCGCTGTCGCTGAGGCACCGCCGGTGGATCAGGTGGGAGAGTAGGCACCTGGTACACCTACTACAGCTACTATGACTCCAGCACTCCAGGAGACTCTAACCCAGTTTATGGGCATGTACACTACTCTGGCTCAGGCGGGGTAGCTTCCTCTCGCTGCAACTACATCTCAGGCCGGCGGAGGGGCCCAGACTCCTGTAACCCGCACACCTGAACAGCGAGTGCCCGTGGATCAGGTTCCAAAGTTTATTATTATACCGCCTGCCACACCAGTACAGCCCGTAGGTGGGCCAGCTACCTCCGAGGACGAGCAACGCAGGTTGGAGAGTTTCAAAAAGTATAATCCGCTAGTGTTCAGTTATTTAGCTTCAGATGATGCCTTGGGATTTCGGGAGGAGTGTCATCGCATCCTCCGTACTATGGGTATAGTGGAGACCAGTGGGGGTTCCTTTACTGTTTTCATCTTCGAGGGGCCGCTTATGATTGGTGGCGCACATATGAGTTGGATAGTCCAGACGAGTCTGGCTCGTTGACCTACACACAGTTTTCTAATATATTTTTTAGGGAGTTTGTTCCCCAAAGCCTTAGGGATGCTTGGCGAGCGGAGTTTGAGCGGTTGCGCCAGGGCTCTATGTCAGTATTTGAGTATGCCATCAGTTTCACCTGGTTAGCCAGACATGCACCGGCTTTGGTCGCCACGGTCCGAGAGAGAGTGCAGAGGTTTATTGAGGGTCTTATTCTGCCTATCCGGTCTACCATGGCTAGAGAGCTGGATACGGATGTACCATATCAGTAGGCGGTGAGTATTTCCAGACGGATCGAGGGTATGCTCACTAGAGAGCGAGGAGAGAGGGAGGCCAAGAGATCTCGTGATTCGGGTCATTTCTCTGGTGCCCGTACTTTAGCGGCCGATCGATTTGGCAGGGGTTATTCTGGTCGTCCAGTTCATTTAGCATTACCAGTAGCTGGTAGTACTAAAGCTCCTCCAGTACCTCAGGAGCCTTACTATGCTCCCCTAGTTTCTAGTACGCCTCCTACGCGGGGTACCTCCAGGGGTCAGTCCAGCGGAAGCGGGGCCGGTCAGTCACATCCACCGCGTACTCCCATGGCTTGTTTTCATTACGGGGATACTCGCCATCTGGTTAGGGAGTGCCCAAGTCATAGTGAGGGGTGCGGCTTCACAGACTTCACAGCCTCAGCACCAAAGGGTCAGCAGGCCATCGTTCCAGCTCTAGTTTCCACCCCACCTGCCTAGCCAGCCAGAGGCGGGGATCGGGGTGATAGAGGCCACCCTCGAGGGAGGGGCCGAGCTAGATTTTTTTCTATTCCTGGTCGTGTTGCAAATGTCGCCTCTGATTCTTTTATCACAGGTATTATCTTGGTTAGTCACAGAGAGGCATTGGTTCTATTCGATCCTGGTTATACTTTTTCATATGTGTCCTCTTATTTTTCTTCACATCTGGGTGTACCTCGGGATTCTTTGAGTGCCCCCGTTTATGTTTCTACTCTGGTGGGAGATTCTTTGGTTGTGGACCGTATGTAACGGTCGTGTTTGGTCACTATTTGTGGTTTTGAGATCATAGCTGATCTTTTATTGCTCGATATGGTTGATTTCGATATTATTATAAGCATGGACAGGGTGTCGCCCCACTATGCTATTCTTGATTGTCACACCAAGACCCTGACATTGGCTATGCGAGGCATTCCACGTATTGAGTGGAGTGGTACTCTAGATCACACCCCCAGCCGTGTTATTTCCTTTCTCAAAGCTCAGCATATGGTTGAGTAGGGTTGTGCTACTTATCTAGCTTATGTGAGGGATGTTAGTGTTGACACTACTTCTATTGATTTCGTCCCAGTGGTACGTGATTTCTCTGATATATTTCCAGCTGATCTCCCCGTCATGCCGCCCGAGAGATATATCGATTTTGGTATTGACTTATTGCCGGGCACCCAACCCATTTTTTTCCTCTGTACCGAATGGATCCTCCTAAGTTGAAGGATTTGAAGGATCAGTTACAGAAGTTGTTGGGTAACGGTTTAATTCGACCTAGTGTTTCGCCTTGGGGTGCTACTATGTTGTTTGTGAAGAAGAAGGACGGTTCTATGCGTATGTGCATGACTATTACCAGTTAAACAAAGTTACAGTGAAGAACCAGTTTCCTTTGCCACGTATTGATGACTTATTTGACAAGTTACAGGGCGCACAGGTGTTCTCCAAGATTGATTTGCGCTCTGGTTATTATCAGCTGAAGATTTGGGAGCCTGATATCCCAAAAACTGCCTTCAAGACTCGGTATGGTCACTACGAGTTCCTCGTTATGTCTTTTGGGCTGACCAATGCCCCAGTAGCTTTTATGCATTTGATGCACAGTGTATTCAAGCCATATCTTGTCTCCTTCATGATTATTTTCATTGGTGATATTTTGGTATATTCCCGGAGTCGGGAAGAGCACGAGCAGCACCTGAGGATAGTGCTTCAGATTCTGAGGGAGAAGCAATTATTTGCAAAGTTCTCTAAATGTGAGTTTTGGCTAAGTTCGGTGGCATTTCTAGTCCATGTGGTGTTGAGCGAGGGTATTCGAGTGGATCCGGGAAAGGTGAAGGCTGTGCAGGGTTGGCCCAGGCCCTCCTTAGCTATTTAGATTCGTAGCTTCCTTGGGTTGGCGGGTTATTACCGTCGCTTTGTGGAGGGGTTCTCTTCGATCGGCACCTATGACCATATTGACTCAGAAGGGTGCTCCTTTTCAGTGGACAGAGGAGTGTGAGGTGAGCTTGTAAAAACTCAAGACAACTTTGACTTCGGCCCTTCTCTTGATGTTGCCTACCGGTTCGGGGTCCTATACGGTATATTGTGATGCCTCACGGGTTGGACTCGGAGCAATATTGATGCAGGACGGTAAAGTAATTACCTACGCATCCCGACAGCTGATGGTGCATGAAAAGAACTACCATGTCCACGATCTTGAGCTAGCTGCCATCGTTCACCCCTTGAAGATTTGGCATCATTATTTGTATGGGGTCCCTTGTGAGATTTACACTGATCATCGGAGTTTGCAGCACTTGCTTAAGCAGAAGGACCTAAACATGCGTCAAAGGAGGTGTTTGGAGTTGTTAAAGGACTATGATATTACTATTCTTTATCACCCGGGCAAGGCCAATGTGGTTGCCGATTCCTTGAGTCGCTGGACGGAGAGTTTGGGTAGATTGGCATATCTACCAGCTTCGGAGAGACCTATGGCGATGAATGTGCAGGCCCTAGCCAGACAGTTTGTTAGATTGGAACTTTCAGAGCCGAGCAGGGTTCTGGCCTGTGTGGTTTCTAGGTCTTCTCTATTTGATCGCATCAAAGAGCGACAGTTTGATGACCCTTATTTGCTGGATCTTCAGTACAAGGTTCGGCGTGTTCATGCTCGAGATCTCACCATCGGGGATGACGGAGTGATGAAGATGCAGGGTCATATTTGTGTGCCCAATGTAGATGAACTTCGAGAGTTGCTTCTAGCTAAGGCCCATAGCTCGCGGTATTCCATCCATCCGGGTACCGCGAAGATGTATTAGGACTTGAGGCAGCACTATTGGTGGAGGCGAATGAAGAAGGATATAGTTGACTATGTTTCTAGGTGCCTCAACTACCAGCATGTAAAGTATGAGCATCAGCGTCCGGGTGGGTTATTGCAGCAGATTGAGATCCCAGAGTGGAAATGATAGCGCATCACCATAGACTTCGTATTTGGACTTCCACGGACTGTGAGGAAGTTTGATTCTATTTGGGTCATTGTGGACCAGCTGACCAAGTCCGCCCATTTCATACCTGTGTGCACCACTTACTCATCGGAGCGGTTGGCGGAGATCTACATTAGGGAGATAGTTCGGTTGCATGGTATTCCAGTTTTCATCATTTCAGATAGAGGCACTCAGTTTACTTCACGGTTCTGGAGAGCCGTGTAGCAGGAGTTAGGTACTCGGGTGTAGCTGAGCACCGCATTTCACCCCCAAACGGATGGACAGTCTGAGCGCACTATTCAGATTTTGGAGCATATGCCCTGTGCGTGTGTGATTGAGTTTAGAGTTTCATGTGATCACTTCTTACCACTGGCGGAGTTTGCTTATAACAACAGCTATCAGTCCAGCATTTAGATGGCGCCGTATGAGGCCCTATATGGTAGGAGGTGTAGTCCCCAGTGGGTTGGTTCGAGTCGGGCAAGGCCAGATCGCTAGGTACTGAGATGGTCTAGGATGCAATAGACAAGGTCAATGTGATTTTGGATAGACTCCGTGCAGCCCAGTCCAGACAGAAGAGTTATGTGGACAAAAAGGTTCGCGATGTGGCATTTATGGTTGGCGAGCAACTTCTACTTCGGGTCTCGCCCATGAAGGGCGTCATGAGGTTTGGGAAGAAAGGGAAGCTGAGTCCGAGATTCATTGGCCCTTTTGAGATTTTGAGGCGTGTTGGGGAGGTTGCTTATGAGCTAGCCTTACCTCCCAGCCTAGCCGGAGTCCATCCAGTATTTCATGTTTCTATGCTTTCTAGATACCATTGTGACCCATCGCACGTGTTACATTTCAGTTCTGTTCAGTTGGACAAGGATCTGTCTTATGTTGAGGAGCCGGTGGCCATTCTGGACTGGAAAATCACAAAGCTGAGGTCAAAGAACATCGCTTCGGTGAAGGTCCAGTGGCGGGGTCAGCCGGCCGAGGAGGCGACTTGGGAAACCGAGCAGGATATGCGCAGCCAGTACCCTAATCTCTTTACTACTTCAGGTATGTTTTCTATGCTCGTTCGAGGACGAATGAATGTTTAAGTATGGGAAGATGTAATGACCCGGCCAGTCGTTTTTGAAACCCGATCCCTAATTAACTACTTCCCCTAAGTTTATTTCTATTATTGTGGTTTTTCGGGATGTTCGGTCCTAGAATTTGGAGTGTTTTGGGACACTTAGTCCCTAAATGAGAGCTTTATAGTTGAAAAATGGCCCGAATTTGGAACAGTGTAAAGATGACCTCGGAACGGTCCGATGGTTCTGCTAGCTCAGTTAGGTGATTTTGGGGTTGGTAGCGTGTTCGGAATGTATTTTGGAGGTCCGTAGCCCATTTAAGCTTGAAATGCCGAAGTTTGGAATTTTTGAAAATCTGGTCGATAGGTGAGATTTTGATCCATGAGTCAAAATGGAATTTCGACAATTGCAATAGCTTCATTAGGAGATTTTGGATATGTTTGCAAATTTTAAGGTCATTCGGACGTTGTTTGGTTGGGTTTTTGATAGTATGTAGATTTCAAAAGTTTTGGTTGAATCTTAGGCTTGAATCCGCCATAATCTGATGATTTTTATGTTTAATGATATATTTTTATGATTGGACAAGTTCGTATCGTGATTTGGAGTAGGTTGGTGGTTTTGGTTGAGGTCCCGGGGGCCTATGGGGTGTTTCCGGGGGTTAAACGGACCATTTTATGTTATGAAGCAGGTCAGATTTGCTGTCATGAGTGTTGCAGGCGATTGCTCTATGCGATCTCAATAGGGTGATGCAATCGCATAGAAGGCTTGGGAGGAGGCTCAAAATTTGTTCTATGCGATCGCGGAAAGGGATATGTGATCGCATAGATGTGGTTAATTGTTCTTTGCGATCGCGAATAGTCTATGCGATCGCATAGTGGCAAGGTTAGGGGTCCCAGGTCCTATAGTTTGTTCTATGCGACCACGGAGCTGGGAGTGGTATCGCATAAGGTTGTTTTGTTAAGCAATGCTATCGCAATGCTGTGTGTGCGATCGCATAAGGTAAAAATGTGAGGTTCAAAAGTTGTTCTATGCGATCGGAATAAGGGTCATGCAATCGCATAAAGTATTTCACTGGGTAGACAGAATCAGTATATTAAATTTCATCCGCAAGGGTTTCACCATTTTTGCAAAAAACTCAAGCTAGGGAGCTCGGTTTTGAGTGATATTTCGCGTGCTTTTCAGAGACAATTGTTGGATAACGATTTCTTACTCCCTTGTGATCATTATTCACTAATCTAAATTCAAATTCTTCCTTTAATTTTTGATTTGGGATGTAAATTGGGGTGAGTTTCATAGAACAAACTTTGATGATTTGGAGTGGCAAACGAACTCCGATTTTGATAAATTCTATATGGTTGGACTCGTGAGAGTACGAGGGTTCTGAAAAGGTAAAAATATTTCGATTCCGAGCCAATGGCTAGAGGGGTATTTTGGTCATTTCACCTATTTTTGTGCCGTAGCTTTAATTAGTTACTTGCAATGTTATTTACACTATGTAATTGGTTTGAATAGATTTGGGCCACTCGGAGTCGGATACTTGTGGCAAGGGAGTCATTTCTTAGCGGTTTTGTACCGGGATTGACGTAAGTGACTTGTCTAACCTTGCGTGGGGGAATTTCTCCCCTAGGATATATATGTGTTGATTTGAATGCCTTGTACGTGAGGTGACGGGCGTGTACCTGCACAAATTGTTGAAAGTCCACTTTGCTTAAATTTCTCAATCAATGTTATCTCTGTTATTTTATTGGTTTAATTGCAAGATTTATCCTGTGTTAGCTAGGGAAGCATGATTAGATAGGATTAACTGTGTAAATGCCTACTTGTCTTAATTGAACTCTTTGAAACCTGTTGAGACTGGATTTATTTGTTAATTGTAGCAATGTACTTCATATTTCTCTGTGTTTTCTCTTATTTGATTGTGTTTGTGCTCTATGGACTGCGGGTTCAATTCCCGGAGATCCTGTGATTCTGATATACGGACTGCGGGTTCAATTCTCATTACTGATTATGGACTGCGGGTTCGATTACCGGAGATCCTGAGTTGCTGAGTATAAAAGGACTACGGATTGAATTCCCAGAGATCCTGGATTGTTGATTTGTACTTGTTGTGTTGATTTCTCTTTATTAGCTTAACTGTAGACGGCTTGTAGTATTTATCTCATTTGCTGTTATTTCAGACTTATTCCTATTTTGTACTGTTCGTTGTTATTATCATTATTTTTATTATTCTTGGTAGGAACTTGACCTTCCTCGAAACTACTCCATCGAGGTTAGGCTTGGCACTTACTGAGTTCCACCGTGGTGTACTCATGCTACTCTTCTGCACACTTTTGTTGTGTAGATGTAGGTCCATCTGATCAGATGCACTACCGGTGATTTAGGTGCATTTTGAGGAGACTCGAGGTATGAATCTGCTACGTCCGCAGATCCGGAGGGTCTTCTTCTATTCTCCCCTAGCGATGTCAGTTATTTTCTCTATTTCAGTTTTATAGATACTCTGGATGTATAGAGCTACAGTTATACTCTCTTAGTCTATGTTGCCCGTGAGTTTTCGGGTCTTGGTGGTCGTATTTCTTTCTGGTATTTGGTAAAGTGTATGTGCCGAGCGGCACTTATTACATTTCTTTTATATCATTCCGCTGTTATCTTGACTTTTGTTCATAAGAGTTGTACATTCCGCATTGTGTTAGGCTTGCCTAGTCGCGAAGACTGGGTGCCATCATGAAAGGTTCACGATTGGTGAACTAGGATCCTGACACCGACCATATAAAGCCTCAAATGGAGCCATGTCGATGTTGGACCGATAACGGTTGTTGTAACCAAACTCGGCCAAAGGTAAGAATCGATACCATTGCCTTCCAAAGTCAATCACACATGCTCTAAGTATGTTTTCCAATATCTGAATTGTCCGCTCCGACAGCCCGTCGATCTGTGGATGAATTGTTGTGGTGGGCTTTACACAGGTCTCACTCTGTACAACTCTCCAGAAATGTGAAGTAAGCTGAGGGCCTCTATCTAATATGATGGAAACAGGCACACCATGCAACCGAACTATCTCCTAAACATAAATCTGGGCTAATCTCTCTGAAGTATACGTAGTCACGTCCGAAATAAAATGTGTCGACTTGGTCAACTTGCCGATGATGGACCAAATTGCATGAAACTTCCGTAACGTCCGCCGTAACCTAAATACGACGTCCATAGTAATGCGCTCACATATTCACTTCGGCAAAGTCATCTGCTGAAGTAGGCAACATGGCACCTGGTGCTCATACTTAACATGCTGGTAATTTAGGCACCTAGCTAAATATTTAACTATGTCTTTCTTCATCCGCCGCCACAAATAATGTTGCCTCAGGTCACGATACATCTTCGTAGTACCTAGATGAATGGAATACCAAACAATGTGCCTCCCCGTGAATCCTCCCTCTCAAGCCATCAACATCAAGAACACATAGATGACCCTGCAGTCGCAGAATGCCATCCTCACCGATAGAAACCTCCTTATCACCACTCTGTAGTACCGTCTCTCTGATAACCATCAAATGGGTATCATTAAACTGTCGAGCCTTGATCTACTCCAATAGTAAAGACTGAGCAACAATGCATACAAGAACTCAGCTAGGCTCTCAAATGTCGAACCTCCCAAGTCTGTAAGCCAAGGATTGAATGTACAAAGCTAGTGGTCTCTTCTTTGATGAAATGAATGCCAAGCTACCAATACTCTCCACCTTTCTTCTCAAGGAATCCGCAACTATATTCGCCTTGCCCGGATGATAAAGAATGGTGATGTCATAATCTTTCAATAACTTATCTATCTACGCTGCCTCAAATTGAGATCCCTTTGCTTGAATAAATGATGTAAGTTGTGATGATTAGTGTAAAACTCACAATACACCCCATAAAGATAATACCTCTATATTTTAAGAGCATAAAAAATTGCGGCTAACTCTAGATCATGCTCAAGGTAGTTCTTCTCATGGACCTTCACCTGACGTAAAACGTATGCAATAACTCGCTTCTCCTGCATCAGTACACAACTCAAGACAACGTGTGAAGCATCAAAATAACCGTATATATCCCCAAACTAGAATGCAACACTAGAATCGGTGATGTAGTAAAAAATGTCTTGAGCTTCTAAAAGCTTACCTCATGATTATCGGACCAACAGAATAGAGCATCCTTCTGTGTCAATCTAATCAAAGGTATTGCAATAGATGAAAATCCCTCCACATAATGACGATAATAATCTGCTAATCCCAAGAAACTCCTAATCTCAGTCACCGAAGAGGGACAAGGCCAACTATAAGCTAACTCAATCTTCTTGGAATCCACCTTAATACCCTCTCTTGATACAACATTCCCCAAGAATGCCACAGACTCTAGCCAAAACTCACACTTGGAGAACTTAGCATATATTTTTTGTTCCCACAAAGTCTGAATATCCACTCTCAAATGATGCTCGTACTTCTCCCTGCTACGTGAGTAGATCAAGATGTCGTCAATGAAAAAAATGACAAACGAATCAATATAAGGCCTGAACACCCCGTTCATCAAATCCATAAACACCGATGGGGAGTTAGTCAAGTCGAAGGACATCACTAGAAACTCATAATGGCCATATCTAGTACAGAAAGCAATCTCTGGAACATCTGAGTCCCCAATATTCAACCGATGGTACCCAGATATAACGACCCAAATTATCATTTTAAGAATGCCTTATTCAATGACTAAAGGTCTTGAGCATCTTTGTCATATGAATTATGACTCGTGTGTGTGGTCGAGTTTAGTTTTTGGAAGAGTCAGAATTAAATTTAAAGAAAAATTTCCATTTTGAAGCTTAAATGGAAAGAGTTGGCCGGAGAATTGACTTTTAGGCACAAGAACCCTGAATGGAGATTTGATGATGTCAATAGCTTTGTATGGTGATTTCATACTTAGGAATATGTTCGGATTTGGATTTGGAAGTCCATATGACAATTCGACGCATTTTGGTGAAAGTTGGAAAATATGAGATCTTGGAAAAATTCGACCAAAGGTTGAAATTTTGATAACGAGGCCGGATTTTGAGTCCAAAAAATGGAACAAATCTGTTACATTATTTATGACTTATGTGCAAAATCTGAAGTCATTCCGGATTGATTTGGTATGTTTTGACGCAAAATATAGTAGTTGGAAGATTTGAAACTCATAATTCGTTTCAAGGTGCAATTCGAAATTTCTGTGTCGTTTAACATATTTTTAAAGCTTTGACTAAGTTCGTATTGTATTTTGGGAAATATCGGTATAACTGGTTGAAGTCCGGAGGGTGTCGGGTGGATTTCGAAAGTCTAATGAATCGATTTTGAAAATTTGAAGTTGCTGAAAATCTGCTGCTTATAGGCAGCTGCAGATGCTTCTGCGGCAGTTTCATCACAGAAGCGATAGAAGGTGACGTGGGCAGAACTGGAGCAAAGTTGCAGATGCAGGCAGCCTTTCGCACCTGTGCAATTGCAGGTGCGACATTTTTAAACTCAACATCGACGGGGTATCATAGAAGTGCAAATAGGTGTGCACCTGCGATCATCGTAGAAGCAAAAATCTGCTCCGCAACTGCGAGACTTCACCAGGGCAGTGCACTTCGTATAAGTAACCCTTGTGTCACAGAAGCGACTCCACATGCTTGCAAATTAGCCCACATAAGCGGAAAATGACATAAACATAAGGCATCAAAAATTCACTGACTTTTCATTTCATTTTGGGATTTTTGGAGATCGATTCTTGGGAGAATTTGAGGTGTTCTTCATGATTTCGACTCAATTAAGTTTCCTATACTCGAATATGTCGTATTTCATAAAATTTGTGGTCACTTTCATCGTTTAATACAGATTTGGATGGAAGAAATCAAGATATTGCAAAATCTTCCAAAAATATAAATTTAAGATTTGGAGGTCGAGTTATTATCGGTATTTGATAAAATTGATATGGTTGAACTCATATCGGAATGGGTGTTCAATTTCATAAAAATTATGTCGGGTACCGAGAGGTGCGTCTCGCATTGACTTTTGGTTGACTTTTCAGAATTAAATTTTAAGCTGACGTTATATTATCCGAAATTATTCTCGATGAATTTTAATGAAGTTATACAATTAATTTGGATAGATTTAAGCTATCTGTAGGTCGATTCAAGCAAGGGGTGATTTTGGAAGATCGGCATAACTTAAAAAATGTAAGTATTTTGCCTAACCTTGTATGGAAAAATTTAACCTTACGCATTTATTCTTATGTGATAATTGTGTGTTTGGAAACCATATACGTGAGGTGATGAGTACGTACTTGGTTTATATGTGAAAATTATATGAAATGTTGTTTGGTGTTGTTGTGATAATATTCCATATAAATTATTGTGTAATATGAGTTATTATGATGATGACATAAGGGAGGCATTCCATTGTTGATATTACATGGGTATAATGGTGACATTTCACTATGGTTATGTGTGTTTGGATATTTTCTGGGCGGAATGATAAGGGTGACTATTATACAGAGCGATAAGGAAGGCTATTATAGGAGTGATAAGGGTGGCTTTATGAGAGATAAGGGTGGCTATTATCAGGGATGATATGTGATGACGTGGGGTATTGTGTTGGTAATTGTTATGTGATGATGAGAGGATATTGTGCTGGTAATATTTATGGTGTGCTGTGAATTCTGTGTGAGTTCTTTTACATAATGTGCATTTTATTTTATAAATTTAGTAAATTTGATAATAGTCATATATATGTTAAAATTATGGGCCTGTGAATATTGTTGGGCGGATTATAATATGGGCACGAGGTGCAGTGTTTATATAATTAAAATGATATCAGCACGTGAATTTTTCGTGCAGTTGAAATATGAAATATGGATATGAGGTGCAGTGAGTAAATGATGATGATATTGGCACGTGAGTTGTCTGTGCGATTGTGATAGAAATATTAGCACGAGGTGCCGTGGAAATATGAAAATGGGCCGAGACCCGTATTTTTATGACTAGAATGAGGTGTCATATGATGAATTTTATTTGAAAGAATTATATTCGAAAAATATTATTTGAAATAAATTTTTTTCTAAAGATATTTATTTGGAAGAATTATATTCGGAAGATATTTATTGAAAGAATTATATTGGGAAGATATTTTTTTGAAAGAATTATATTAGAAAGATATTTATTTCAGGAAGTGTATTCAAAATATTTATCAAAAAAATTATATCCTAAAGATTACTGTTGGGAAGATTTATAGACGAAAGATTTTGTGACGACCTGGCTCGTCGTGTCATGTGTCACTGTCCCGTTTTCCCCATTTATTTCTTCTTCATGTTTCTTTATCGGCATTTGGTGAGTTAGAGTCGAAGCGGTTTGGTTTTGGTAGGAAATGAGATATTTAGTCTTTTTAAGGAAGACTTATATTTAAAAAGTCAACCACATGTTGACTATTGAGTTAGAGGGCTCAGATGTGAATTTCGATGATTCGATTAGCTTCGGGGGTGATTTGTGACTTAGGTGTGCGATCATAATTAATTTTGGAGGTCCGATGTAGAATTAGGCTTGAATTAGCGAAGTTAGTATTTTGGCGAATTCCAGTTGGTAGGTGAGATTTTGATACGGGGTCAGAATGGAATTCCGAGAGTTGCAGTAGTTCCATTAGGTAATATTGGATATGTGTGAAAAATTTCAGGTCATTCGGATGTGTTTTGGTTGGATTTTTGATCAAATGCGTATTTCAGAAGTTTTTAAGAAACTTAGGCTTGAATCCGAGGTGATTTGATGGTTTTAGCATTGTTTGATGCATTTTGAGGATTGGAGCAAGTTTGACTAATATTTTACGATGGGTTGGTGCTTTTGGTTGACGTCTCGGGGGCCTCGGGGTAATTGTGGGTGGTCAAATAGACCATTTTTGGACTTATAGTATTCCAGGTTTTTAGTTGTGTTATTGTAGAAGAGTTGATCAACGTGTTCGCGTAGGGAGTGTCGCGAACGCGAAGAGTAAATTTGAGAGGCCTGGAAAATGGTTTTCATGTTCGCGTAGCTCAGGGTCATCTTGTTCTGTGGAGTATACCATCGCGTTCGCGTGGGTGGTCTCGCGTTCTCGTAGAAGGGGGCCTATGGCACTGCCAAGTTGTTCATCTTGATCGCGACGTAGGGGCCCCGTTCACATATGTAAGGGAACCTGTGCATCGCGTTCTCATATCAGGTATCCTGTTCATGTATTTGGAAGATTTAAGTCATCGCGTTCGCATACTAGATGATGCGTTCGCGTAGAGTAAATTTGGGGTCAACATTATTTGGTCATCGCGAACGGGTGGGTCTTGGACCGCGTTCGTGTAGTGTAAGGCACCAGGGCAGAAGGGTTTTAATTGATTATTTCATCCGCTAGCCTATTCATTTTTCCTCCATTATTGACCATCTTAAGAGCTTTTTGGTAGAAATTGAAGACGATTTTGATGGGAATTGATTGGAGGTAAGTCTCCTAACCTAGAAACGTCATTTTATTGAAGAATTAACCTTTAATTCTTGGAAAATTAAGGAAAAATTGGAAGAACTAGGGCTTGGTTTTTGAAATAAAAACTTGGGATTTGAAATGGCATTTGAACTCCGATTTTGGTAAATTTGATATGTATGGACTCGTGGCGAGACGAAGATTCAGTGATGTGAATTCTATAATTTTTCGATATGTGGGCCCAAGGTTCGAGTTTACCAACTTCGTGATTTTCGATATTTTTCGTGTCTTGTCGATTGGGTTATGTTCCAATAGCTTATTGTAATGTATTCCTTGTGGTTTTGATCAGATTCGGCATGCGAGCTAGGTCGATTCAAGGGGAAAAGGCATAGCGAGCTATATTTTTGGCCCACTTGAGGTGACTAATAGATGTAGATGATGAACTAAGGTTTTAAAACCCCGAAATATCATATTGTAACGCAACATTGAGGTGAGACACATACTCTATGATGAGTGCGGGGTTGTTTCTGATTAGGGATTGAGACTTAGTCCTTCCCGAGTGATGACCATACTGTGTTCTTGACCAAAAATTGTCTGGTAATCATCCTACTTTGATTTTATGGATATATTTGGGCTTTGTGCCGATCATTTGCATCCTTCGGGGATTATTATCACCGTTTCCATATCACTTGGCATGTTAAATGATTTCAGTCCCGAGTTTAAACACTATTTTGAAATGTGCAGCCATATTTCTAAGATTTGAAAGTTAAACTACATTTTTCTGGCAATTGTGAGCGGAGAGCTATTACTCTAATATTACCCGAGTGGTTTACGTGCATATTCTGGACTAAGTAAGGATCGGGCTACACGTTGCAACGATGTTACATTGATATTGCGTTTGGGCTGTAGGAGCCCCTCCGGAGTCGGAACCCCCACAGTAAGCGCGGGTACCCAAACGGATTGGGTTGCGAGCTGCAGTGGTCATATGCATTGCATTGCATTCATACATTGTCATTTATCTGATTTACCTGTCATTGAATTGTTTCTATTTCACCGTTAAATGTTTTGAATTGTCAGTTATATCTTTGCATTGTAATATTTTGCGATTTCTTATTTTTAGTCATTATATATGTTTATTTCTCACTGAGTTGGAGTACTCACTTTACTCCCTGCACCATGTGTGCAGATACAGATGTCCCAGAGGCTCAGTAGAGCTATTGGCTGCTTTCAGATTCATCTTAGAGTTGTCGAGGTAGCTGCCTGGCGTCCGCAAGACTCGACTTCTCCCCTATGCCTTTGTTTTTCCACATCCTAGACTTTCTTCTTTTTAGATTTTGCTACTCAGTTGTACGTAGAGGCTCTAGACTCGTGACCCTAGATCCATTGGGAGTTGTATTGATAACTGTTATGGGTTTTGTACTATTTCTATCTACTATCATTAGTTGGAAGTGTATTACCTGATTATTTAACTCTATTAAATGGTAACGGGTTATGTATTTGGATTTGGGAGTGTTTGAATGGCCGTGTTTGCCTAGTAGTTATGTTGGGCTCTATCACGATCGGGATTGGGGTTGTGACAAGTTGGTATCAGAGCCTAGGCCTCACGAGTCAGGAGCCAGTTTAGTTGAGTCTCACAGATCGGTATGGAGACGTCTGTATTTATCCTCGAGAGGCTATAGAACCTTTAGGAAACACTTGCGACTTTGTTGATCCGAGAATTAAACTTCTGTATTCTATTCTCTCGCACATGGCGAGAACCTGTGCTACCAGACGGGGCAGACGACTACCATTACCACCCACTAGAGGCTGTGGTCGCGGTTGTGGTCGAGGTAGACCAGTGAGGGCAGCACCTGCAGATTCACCAGCTGCCCCGATTCAGGACCAGCCTCCAGTTGTAGATGCTCCAATAGCACCTATTCAGGCACCTACAGTGCCCATTGTAATTCTTGGTCTCCAGGAGGCTTAGCTTAGATACTATCCATCTATACTGGCCTGACACAGACAGTCTTAGCCACTACTGCAGCACCCACCTCACAGACTGGGGGTGGTCATCAGACACCCGCTGCTCATACACCTGAGCAGGTTGTTCAGGGATTGAAAACACCGGGAGAAGGCCCAACTCAGCCACTTTCACCGGTTGCCCCAGTTGCACCGATCGCTCCAGCTCCAGATTATGTGGTTCCAGCTATGAGTAGCGTCGACTGGAGAGATTCGGTAGGCTCCAGCCTCCGACGTTTAGTGGTGCAGAGGGCGATGATGCCTAGGGATTTCTAGACAAGTATTAGTGTATGCTTCGCACTGGAGGGATTTTAGAGTCGAGTGGAGTGGCTTTTACTACTTTATAGTTTACAGGGCCTGCATTTACATGGTGGGAGGATTTTGAGAAGCGTAGGACTGTTGGTGCTGTGCCCCTTTCATGGCAGCAGTGTTTTACTCTCTTTATAGAGAAATATGTCTCACAGTCTCGCCGAGAGGAGTTCCATCGTTAGTTTGAGTGGTTGGTTTAGGAGGACATATCTGTGACCCAGTACGAGAAGAGGTTTACCTAGTTAGCTCGGCATGCTACTTGGATGATCCTGACAAATCTGGAGAGTATTAGGAGGTTCGTGGATGGCCTCAGCTATTCACTTCATATTTTGATGGCCAGAGAGAGGGTTATGTGTGCCTCATTCGAGGAGGTAGTTGATATGGCTCGAGAGATCGAGACGGTTCACTGTAGGGAGCGTAAGGAGAGGAAGGCCAAGAGGCCTCGAGGTTCAGGTAGATTCAGTGGTGCTCCATCTAGGGGCCAGCTCCAGCATGGCAGAGGTCATTCCTTCAGTCCTCCTCAGTCAGGTCATCCAGAGTATAGTGGGTCTTCTTCAGGCCGTGGTCCTCGGGAATTTTAGCAGGGCCAGTCTTCACTTAGTGCCCTCCCAGCGTAGAGCTCTACTCCTACCTCTTCAGTCCAGGGTTCTTTAGCAACGAGGGGTTCCCTTCTTTCCCCTTCTCCAATACCAGGCAGTTGCTTCGAGTGCGGTGAGTTTGGCCATATGACGAGACAATGTCCTCAACTTCGTGGTTGTCAACCTGACCAGAGGGATCCGCACTCCTCTTCTACTATATCTACTTCTGCACCTTCCTAGTCAGGTAAGGGTGGGGGCCAAGCAGCTAGGGGCTGCCTTAGGGGTGGAGACTAATCTGGTAGTGGTCAGGCTCGATTCTATGCTCTCCCAGATATGAGGGACGCTATTGCATTAGATACTGTTACCATAGGTATTATCTCAGTCTGCCACAAGGATGCCTCTATTTTGTTTGATCCTGGATCTACCTACTCTTATGTATCTTCATATTTTGCCTATCATCTAGGTATGACCCGTGGTTGTCTTGCTGTTCCAGTGCATGTATCTACCCTGGTAGGTGATACTATTCTTGTAGACCATGTGTATTGGCCTTTTCTGGTGACTATTGGGGGTCTGGAGACCCGAGTTGATTTGTTATTGCTGAGCATGGTAGATTTCGATGTTATCCTGGGCATGAACTGGTTATCTCTATGCCATGCTATTCTAGACTGTCATGCTAAGTCAGTCACATTGGCCATACCAGGTGTTCCGAAGATTGGGTGGCGTTGTATGACTGATGATGTACCCAGTAGGTGATCTCTTTCCTAAAAGCCCAGCGAATGGTTGTGAAAGGTTGTTTATCGTATTTGGCTTTTGTAAGAGATGTTGGAGCTGAGACTTCTAGTCTTGATTCTGTTCCCATTGTCAGGGATTTCTTTGCTGTGTTTCCAGCAGACCTGTCGGGTATGCCGCCGGACAGGGACATTGATTTCGATATGGATATGGTGCCAGGCACTCAGCCCATCTCTATTCCTCCCTATCGTATAGCACCAGAAGAGTTAAAGAAGTTGAAGGAGAAGCTTTAGGAACTTCTAGATAAGGGGTTCATTCACCCGAGTGAGTCACCGTGGGGTGCACCGATCTTATTTGTGAAGAAGAAGGATGGCATAATGAGAATGTGAATTGATTACACGCAACTGAACAAGGTGACAATGAAGAACATGTATCCACTACCCGGTATTGATGATTTGTTTGACCAACTCCAGAGGACAAATGTATTTTTCAAGATTGATCTCCATTCAGGCTATCACCAGCTGAAGATTAGGGATTTAGATATTAAGAATACGGCTTTCAGGATGAGATATGGGCACTATGAGTTTTTGGTTATGTCTTCCAGGCTGACAATGCCCCAACCACATTCATGCACGTGATGAACATTGTATGTTGGCTATACATGGATTCATTTATGATTTTGTTTATTGATGGCATCTTGGTGTACTCATGTAGCACGGAAGAGCACGCACAACATTTGAGAGTAGTATTGCAGAGACTGAGGGAGGAGAAGCTTTATGAAAAGTTCTCCAAGTGTGAGTTTTGGCTTGGTTCTGCGGCTTTCCTGGGGCATGTGGTATCCAGTGATGGTATTTAGGTTGATCCGAAGAAGATAGAGGCGGTGCATAGTTGGCCTAGATCGTCCTCAGCCACTGAGATTCAGAGATTCCTCAGTTTTGCGGGTTATTATCGCCGGTTTTTTTAGGGTTTTTCATCTATTGCTTCACCCTTGACCAAGTTGACGCAAATGAATACACCATTTGTATGGTCAGATGAGTGCGAGGAGAGCTTTTAGAAGCTCAAGACAGCTTTGACCACAACTCCAGTATTGGTATTTCCATTAACTTTAGGTTCTTACACTGTGTATTGTGATGCTTTGAGAGTTGGGATCGGATGTGTGTTGATTTAGGAGGGTAGAGTTATTGCATATGCTTCTCGTCAATTTAAGGCCCATGAGAAGAACTGTCATGTACATAATTTGTTGGCTGCTATAGTTCATGCTTTGATGATTTGGAGGCACTATTTATATGGTGTATCTTGTGAGGTATTCACTGATCACCGTAGTCTTCTGCATCTGTTCAAGCAGAAGGATCTTAATTTGAGGTAGCGAAGGTGGCTTGAGTTACTCAAGGACTATAATATTACCATTTTGTATCATCCGGGGAAGGCCAATGTAGTGGCCGATGCTTTTAGCCGGAAGGCGGTGAGTATGGGTAGTTTGGCGTACATTCCAGTTGGGGAGAGGGCCTTTGTAGTTGATGTTCAAGCTTTGGCCAATTGGATGGTGAGGTTATCCATTTCAGAGCCTAGTCGGGTGTTAGCTTGTGTGGCTTCTTGATCTTCTTTGTATGACCGCATTAGAGAGTGCTAGTATGATGATCCGCATTTGCTTGTCCTTAAGGATAGGGTCCAGCATGATGATGCCAGAGATATGCCTATTGATGATGATTGTGTGTTGAGGATGCAAGGCCAGATTTATGTGCCCAATGTGGATGGGCTTCGGTAGCTAATATTAGAAGAGGCTTACAACTCGCAGTATTCTATTCATTCAAGTGCCACAATGATGTATCAAGATTTAAGGCAACACTATTGGTGGGGAAGAATGAAGAAATATATTGTGTTTTATGTAGCTCAGTGTCTCAACTGTCAGCAGGTCAAATACGAGTATCAAAGGTCTGGTGGTGTATTTCAGCGGATGGATATCCCAGAGTGGAAGTGGGAGAGGATTACTATGGATTTTTGAGTGGTCTATTTCATACCTCGAGGACGTTTGATTTGATTTGGGTGATTGTGGATATGCTGATCCGCACACTTTATTCCGGTGTGTACTACCCATTCTTTGGAGTGTCTGGCAGGGATTTTCATCTGAGAGATTGTATGGTTGCATGGGGTCCTAGTTTCTATTATCTCAGATAGGGGTACTCAGTTTACTTCCCAATTTTGGAGGAATTTGCAGCGAGAGTTGCGCACCTAGGTAGAGTTGAGCATAGCGTTTCATCCTCATATCGATGGGCAATCCGAGCATACTATTCAAATATTGGAGGACATGTTGCGTGCCTCTGTTATTAATTTTGGGGGTTCTTGGGCTGAGTTTTTGCCACTTGCAGAGTTTGCCTACAACAATAGCTATCAATCCAGTATTTAGATGGTGCCGTATGAGGCCTTATATGGGAAACGGTGTAGATCTACGGTTGGTTGGTTCGAGCTTGGCGAGGCTAGGCTAATAGGGACAGAGTTAGTCCAAGATGCCTTAGAGAAGGTGAAAGTGATCCAGGAGAGACTTCGTACAGCTCAGTCGCATAAAAAAAGTTATGCGGACTTGAAGGTTCGAGATGTATCTGATATGGTAGGCGAGAAGGTCTTGTTGAAGGTTTCACCTATGAAAGGCGTTATGAGGTTTGATAATAAAGGGAAGCTGAGTCTACAGTTCATTGGGCCATTTGAGATACTTAGGAGGATTGGGGAGGTATGTTGGGGACCCGTCTTATGTGTTAAACTTCAGCACGGTTCAGTTGAATGATGACTTGACCTATGATGTGGAGCCAGGGGCTATTTTGGGTCATCAGGTTCAAAAGTTGAGATCAAAGGATATAGCTTTGGTGAAGGTGCAGTGGAGAGGTTAGCCCATGGAGGAGGCTACCTAGGAGACCGAGTAAGAGATCCAGAGCAAATATCCTTACCTATTTGAGACTTCAGGTATGTTTATTGACCCGCTTGAGGATGAGCGTTTGTTTAAGTTGGGGAGGATATGATGACCCAGCCCGTCGTCTCATGTGTTTCTGCCCCATTTTCCTTGATTTATGCTTCTTCATGTTTTGTTATCGGCATTTGGTGAGTTAGAAAGCGGTTTGGTTTTGGAATGAGACATTTAGTCTCTTTAAGGAAAGCTTATATTGAAAAAGTCAGCCGAATGATGACTATTGAGTTAGATGGCTCAGATGTAAATTTTGATAATTCGGTTAGCTTCGGGGGTGATTTGTGACTTAGGATTGCGATCGAAACTGATTTTGGAGGTCTAGTGTAGAATTAGGCTTGAATTGGCGAAATTAGTATTTTGGCTAATTCCGGTTGGTAGGTGAGATTTTGATACGGGGGTCGGAATGGAATTCCGAGAGTTGCACTACTTCCGCTAGGTGATTTTGGATATATGTGTGCAAAATATTAGGTCATTTGGAGGTGTTTTAGTTAGGTTTTTGATTAATTGCGTATTTCGGAAGTTTTGAAGAAACTTATGCTTGAATCCGAGGTGATTTGATGGTTTTAACGTTGTTTGATGTGTTTTGAAGATTGGAGCAAGTTTGAATAACGTTTTAGGATGGGTTGGTGCTTTTGGTTGAGGTCGAGGGGGCCTCAGGGTAATTTCGGTTGGTCAAACGGACCATTTGTGGACTTATAGTATTGCAGGTTTTCGGGTGTGTTATTGCAGAAGAGTTGTTCATCGTGTTCGCGTGGGATGTGTCGCGAACGCGTAGAGTAAATTTTAGAGGCATGGAAAATGGTCTTCGCGTTCACATAGCTCAGGGTCGCGTTCGCACTGTTCTGTGGAGTATACCATCGTGTTCACGTAGGTGGTCTCGCGAACACATATAAGGGGGCTTGGGACCCTACCAAGTTGTTCATCGCGATCGCGATGTAGGGGCTGCATTCGGGTAGGTAAGGGAACCTGTGCATCGCATTCGCGTATCAGGTATTCGCGTAGTTGGAGGATTTAAGTCATCGCGTTCACGTACTGGAAGACGCGTTCGTGTAGTGTACATTTGTGGTCAACATTATTTGGTCATCGCGAACGCGTGGGTCTTGGACCACGTTCGCATAGTGTAAGGCACCTGGGCAGAACTGTTTTAATTGATTATTTCATCCGCGAGCCTATTTATTTTTCCTCCATTGTTGACCACCTTGAGAGCTTTTTGGTAGAAATTGTAGAAAATTTTGATGGGAAATGATTGGAGGTAACTCTCGTGACCTAGAAATGTCATTTTATTGAAAAATCAACTTTAATTCTTGGAAAGTTGGGCAAAAATTGGAAGAACTAGGGCTTGGTTTTTTAAATGAAAATTTGGGATTTGAAAGGGAATTTGAACTCCGATTTTTGTAAATTTGATATGTATGGACTCATGGCGAGATGAGGAATCCGGTGATGTGAATTTGGTACTTTTTTTAGAAGTGAGCCCTGGGCTCAGGTTTTGCCAACTTTGTGATTTTCGATGTTTTTCGTGTCTTTTCGATTGGGTTATGTTCATTAGCCTATTGTAATGTATTCCTTGTGGTTTTGATCAGATTAGGCGTGCGAGGAGGTCGATTCAAGGAGGAAAGGCATAACGAACTAGATTTTGGGGTGACTAGAGGTGAGTAATAGATGTAGATAATGACCTGAGGGTTTGAAACCCTGGATTATCACACTGTGATGCTACATTGAAGCGAGACACATACTCTCTATGACGAGTGTGGGATTGTTTATGATTGGGGATTGTGACTTAGTCTATCCCGAATGATGATCATACTGTGGTCTTGACAAGAAATTGTTTGGTAATCATCCCACTTGGGTTTTATGGATATATTTGGGCTTTCTGCCAATCATTTGCATCCTTCAGGGATTATTATCACTGTTTCCACATCACTTGGCATGTTAAATGATTTCAGTCCTGAGTTTAAACATTGTTATGAAATGTTCAGCCATATTTCTAAGATTTGAAACTTAAACACTACATTTTTCTTACATTGTGAGCTGAGAGCTATTACTCTAATATTGCCCGAGTGGTTTACGTGCATATTCCGGACTGAGTAAGGATCGGGCTGTACGCCACATCGATGTTACGTTGATATTGCGCTTGGGCTGTATGAGTTCTTCCAGAGTCTGAACCCTCACAGTGAGCGCGGGTACCCAAATGGATCGGGTTGCGCACTACAGCGGTCATATGCATTGAATTGTATTCATACATTGTCATTTATCTGATTTACCTATCATTGAATTGCTGCTATTTCACCGTTAAATGTGCTGAACGGTCAGTTATAGTTTTACATTGTAATATTTTGCGATTTCTTATCTTCATTCATTATATATGTTTATTACTTACTGATTTGGAGTGTTCACTTTACTCCCCACACCATGTGTGCAGATACAGGTGTCCCGGAGGCTCAGTAGAGTTATTGGCTGCTTTCATATTCATCCTGGAGTTTTTGTGGTAGCCTTCTGGCATCCGCATGACCCGACTTCTCCCCTATACCTTTGTTTTTTCGCATCCTAGACTTTCTTCTGTATAGATTTTGCTACTCAGTTGCACGTAGAGACTCTAGACTCGTGACCCCAAATCTATTGGGAGTTGTAATGACAGTTGTTATGGTTTCCGTACTATTTCTATCTACTATCACTAGTAGGAATTGTATTATCTGATAGTTTAACTCTATTATATGGTAACGGGTTATGTATTTGGATTTGGTAGTGTTTGAATGGTCGGGCTTGCCTATCAATTGTGTTGGGCGTCATCACGACCAGGATTGGGGTCGTGGCAGATTTATATTTGAAGAATTTGATTAATTGATTGTTCTTGTTTCATTATTTGTTGATCAACATATATAATGTTCTTGTTGCATGTTGTTTATATCACTGGTTCATTATTGTTGTCATCATTTTTATTGTTTTTTATTATTTTTAGATGTTATACTGTACAAGTTATTAGACTAGTGAGTGTTTTGATTGTACCTCATCACTACTCCACCGTGGTTAGTCTAGATACTTACTTGGTACCGCTGCGGTGGTGTACTCATACTACACTTCTCTATTATTTTTTTTATGTACAGAGCTAGGTATTAGAGATATAGGACTCGGAAATAGATCGAGTGTGATCGCAAGGATTTAAGGTAGAGACGCTTGGTCGTCACAATCCCTTGGAGTCTTTCCCTCTTATCATATTGTCAATTCTTATTCGAGTCGTATTGTATATTTAATTTCATTTAGATCATTTCATGTATTCAATTAGAGCTCATGACTCGGTACTACCAGTCATGGAAGGTTGTATCTTTATTTCTGCGGTTGGTTTCGATATTTATATAAATAAAAAAGGTTTAAATTGTTGTTATAATCGAATTACTCAGTCTTAGAGACTAAGTGCCATCACGACATTTATGGTGAGATTTTAAGTCGTGACACATGATCTCTAGTCAATCTTAGAGAACACCCTAGAACCCTACAACTGGTCAAATAAATCATCAATACATGGCAACGAGTACTTGTTCTTGATGGTAACTTTGTTCAACTGGCGATAATCAATACACATCCGCATAGTCCCTTCTTTTTTATTCACAAATAACATTGGTTCACCCCAAGGTGATACACTTGGTCTAATGAACCCCTTTGCTAACAAGTCATCAAGCTGCTTCTTTAGCTCTTTCAGAGCCATACGATACAGTGGGATAGATATACCCGGAGCCAAGTCAATACAAAAATTGATATCTCAATCTGGTGGAATGCTTGGGAGGTTAGAAGGAAACACATCGACGAACTCTCGGACTACTGACACTGAATCAATGATCGGAGTCTCTGCGATAGTATCCCGAACATAAGCTAGATAAGCTAATTAACCCTTGTTGACCATATGTCGAGCCTTAAAAAAAGTGATGACCTCACTAGATGTATTGATAGATGAACCATTCAACTCCAATCTCGGCAACTCTGGCATCGCTAAAGTAACAGTCTTGGCATGGCGATCAAGAATGGTATGATATGGGGATAACCTGCCCATGCCTATGATGACTTTAAAGTCGATCATATCAAGCAACAAAAGATCTGCTCTAGTTTGGTAACCACAAAATGTGACCACATGGGACCGATAGATCCGATCCACCACCACAGAATCACCCACAATAGAGGACACACAAACAGGAATACCTAAGAACTCACGAGGAATATCTAGGAAATGAGTAAACATAGATGATACATATGAATAGGCATATACTCTGTCAAATATTGCCGAAGTATCCCTACCGCAGACATAACTAATACTTGTGATCACGACATCTGGTCTAGATGAAAAGCCATATAACCCGATTGGAGCGCCTGTTGGCTTGCCTCCACCTGAGTAAACAGTAGTTGGCTGAACTCCTCCTACCTAGCCTTCATATCCAGGATAGCCCCTACCAGCCTGACCTGCACATCTGGGCAGTCGAACAGCTGGTGCTATAATTACGGGTTGTTGGCCCTGCTGCACTACCTTGCCCCAAAACCTAGGACAGAATCCCGACACGTGATTGAGATCTCTGCACTCTAAACAACCCCTCGATGCAGTGACTTGCTACCCTGAAGTCTTACCTTAATAGCCTGAAGACCCACTGGAAGAAGCCTGAATCACTGGTAGGCGGTGTGAACTCTCTGGCATGGCACAGAAATAGGAGCTGGAAGAATCCCGGTGACCTGAATACCTACGAGGAAAAACCTAAATGGCTGGTAGGCGGTAAGAACTTTCTGACATGACACTGAAATAGGGTTACGTCGGATCACCCCGAAGAGAAGATAGTGTTGGATATATGGGCCCACTAGGTTGACCCCTTCTAAACTGACCTCGAGCCCCAGCCGGGGCATCTCTAAGCTTTCCAAAATAATAGACCCTCGTGTTCCTCTGCTTCTAATCTTTCCCCACCCTCAATACTCTGTCATATCTCAACTACTAGCTGATACGAAGTCTTCATTTCAAACTTTCATGCCATAGTAGCTTGAATACCTGAGTACAATCCCGCAACAAACCTTCGTACTTTCTCTGCATAGTAGGAAGTATCATAAGTTCATGGCGAGATAACTCAAAGAATCTTGCCTCATAATTAGTCATAGACATTTAACCCAGCTGGAGCTGCTCAAACTGAAATTGCCACTTTTCCCTTTGAAAGGGTGAAATATACATGTCCACGAATAGAAATGTAAACTGGTCCCAAGTCATGGGAGGAGAACCTACTGACCTACTAATAAGATAAGAGTGCCACCATCTACGAGCCCTACCATCCAATTGGAAAGCAGCAAAATCCACCTTATGTGACTCCAATATCCTCAAGGTTTGAAGTCTGTCCCTGCACCTATCAATGAGGTCCTGTGGAGAATAGCATAATAGTAGCTATGTACAGACTCTCGTTACCTCGTACGTACGTAGCCCCCACAAATAGGGACACATATTTTTTTAATTCACCTATGAGGATGATTTCTACTTACACGGTTAGAAAAGAAACTTGCCTCATCTTAAGACCTACTTTTTGGTCCATAATTTATGCTCAAATCCTCAATTCGGTATCGTACAATCCAAAACTATTCTAATAGTATAAAAACTAATTAATATATGTTCAAAAGTTCATATGCTAACTATTTAGGTGATCACGCAATCCTAAATGTGAAGTTCCTAAAATTCACCCTCGGGCCACATGCCCGAATTTCGGATATTTTTGAGAAAGTTGTTACCCACAACCTCAGGAAGATAAATATATGATTTTCACTAAGTTCCAAAATTATTTTTGTGGTTAAATCTCATTTTATAAAAACAAATCTAGGTTTTCCATCTAACCCATGGACTCCACAATTTGCACGTTATAACCTGCCCATAAACTATGTATTAACCTTACATTAGATAGAAATTTCTTACCTTCTAAAGCTATGTCAAAATTCCCTCCTTAAAAGCTCTCAAATCTCCGAAGACTGAAAGAAAATGAGAAAAAATGTCTAAGTTCCGTATTTAAAACAAGCTCACTGCCTCCAACGATTTTGCACATGCGGTGCTTGGGCCGCATCTGCGGCCTCACAGCTACGGAAAAATCATCGCAGGTATGGGTATTTGTCGGTTGGTACAGTATGATACGGTATTTAGATATTTCGGTTCCGTATATTTGGTATTCGATTTCTTAAAATCCTATACCAATATCGTACCTAATTAAATTCGGTATGGTTCGATTTTTCTCCTTTTGATTTTGGTTTATTCAGTGCGGTAACTTTGATTTATTCTGTTGAATACTAACTAGTGCATAAAGCCATACACTCTAATATTCTTAGTTAAATTACTCAAAAATACAAAACAAAAAATGTTTGTTGATAAAAAAATTTATCCAAAACTAGCAAATCTCGACCTAAATAGGGAAAATTGTACATAAATGAATATTTGTTCATTAGGAATGTCTTGTTACTTGTTTAGAGTGAATTGATAATCTTTGAGAATAAATGAAAGTAAAATTTCAGAATTTTTACATTTATGTTATAATTAATAATATGTATTTTGTGTAATATAATATATATTTCGATATAGTACCGATATTTTAGTATTTTATCTTAATATACCAAATACCATACCTAATATCAATTTTTAAAAAAATTAAACTAAATATCATACCAAAAACTGAAATACCAATACCAAATACCAAAATTTATGGTCTCGGTACGGTAATTCAGTATTTTCCAAATTATGTCAAGCCATAATCGCAGGTGCACATGTTATACCCCATTTTAACATGGGTCAAATTAGTGTATAACATATTGGCTAATCCAAGATTTAATTAATTAAGAGAGTCGCCACCTAATTATTTTAACAGTGAATTAGGACACCAATTTTAGCTAAATAATGCTTAAAGCTAACTCATTTTTATGGTCTACTTAACCTTGAGATTATAGGTAATGGTTCTAATTAATCTTATAGGGAAGGTTATTAAGACACCCTATATGATCCGTTAACTACGGTTAATTAGTCAAATTTAGGTTAATCAATCTTAAAAAAATAAGTAGCAACATGTGTGTATTTTAAAAAATGTTTGTCAATTGAATAAAAAATACGTGTGTAATAAAGTTAGGAAGAAAGAAATAAGTCCCTTCGATATACATATATAGTTGAGAAAGAAAAGTACTTTCATGCATTTCAAAAACACAACATACCAAACAATGAATAAACAATAATCCCAGCATAACTTATCCCAATATAACTTATACCGGCATAACTTACACTAGTATAAATCATATTCCAACCAAACAACCCCTAACAGTATACTCATTTTATCCTTTTTGTATTCGTATATTCGTTCATAAATTTGAAATATATTACTTGTTTTACCATCTCTTTATTAATATGGAAAGTAGTGTTTTATTTTTTATTATTTTTTTTGGATTTTATTTTGTGTTCCTTAATGGATCAATTTTACCATCTCTTAAAATAGAAGTTTCAAATACGTGTTTGTTTTTAAAATAAATTCCTGACATTTATTTGGGATAAATACGTGTTTATTTTTAAAATCACCCGCCGTGATCTTAGCACTAATAACATGTGTCTTAACATCGCAGCATATCAATCGTGCACCATTGCATAAGTCTTCATATGGATTCAAGTTACGCAATAATATAATGAGACAATTCTCCTTCAAAGTTAATTTATAAGGAGGTAAACCAACAGGATTCAAAGTATGTAATAGATCTTCAAATTGACTTTGATCATTAGGTTCAACTATTTCGTCAATAGCAACAAATGTAGTTGTTTTTTCTGGAAAATTTTCTATTAAAGTATCATTGATTTCATTCACAAAATCATTCTTTGTTGTTAGGATAACATAAGCATCTGCCGAACAAGAATTAGAGGAGCATGCTTGTGCATTTGAGAATGTCGTAGCGAATAAATGATCTAAAGATTCTTCTTCGGTGGTAAAATGAATAACTAAAGAATCTGGAAGTTCAATTTTGTTAATCTTTTGACTTGTTTAACGTAGCTCAAAAAGATAAAATTATATTGGCATTTGGACATAAAAATTATTAATTTTTATTAAAAAAGAATAGTATTTTGTGTTAAATTAAAAAATAGTATTTAAAATTTAAAATAATATTTGGATATGCATGTGTCCTGAAAAAATGTTATAGTTATGTGAGTCGGGAAAAAGTATTTCTCAAAATTTTGGGAAAGAGATTAAAATTACTTTTTGATTTTTAAAAAGCTTATATATCACCCTCGTGCCTTTTAACCTCTTTATTCGTCACCCTCAATGTCAAAATAAGACTTATGCAAAGAAACTAATTAGTGGTCCACATGTCAAAGTAAAATGGGCCCCACAGATATAAAGAGTGTTGAATTAATGTGTCTTAAAGGGCTAAATTGTCTGCATAACAATAAAATTAAAGAAGCTACAGTAAGACATTATATGGACCAATATGAATAATGTGTTTAGATACAATTACGAAATTGTCCTCTCCATCACAAATGGAGGCAAATGTGGAAATATTTTCAAGACCTCCAAATTTTGTGTTAACTTCTCTTCAGCAAGATCAAGTGGGAATGCTGAAAAGAAGATTTTGTAAACCTTCGACTATGTTAGATGATAATCGGATAAGTTGTAATAGTTTTTCTAGTTCTACTTTATCTAGTATGTATAATGTAGTAGGAAGTAATCTAATGCATTTTATGCATCAAACAAACTCTTATGTAACTTTTTAACTTTATAATATATCTATCTTTTTAACCAAAAAAAAAATGTTTTAAGAAAAAACTTTCCATATAAAACTACAAAAAGGGGTTTATATCTTTAAAGTAACAATCATTTACATTTTGAAAGAAAATGAGCTAATAGTAAAATAACATCAAATCTGAAATTACTCAAGAAATTAAACCATTACAAATTAGTCCCTAGAAAGACTTATATGATTTACCTCATTTATAAGAAAAACTCCAATTTAGCAATATTAAAACGAGACTAACAATTAGCTTTCCGAAAGCATTAACTTTAATAAAGTGACTTCTAAAAATATTTTAAAATACAGTAATAAGCTTACTAGACAATGTGTACGCTAATGATAAATATGTTAAGAAATTATTAAATTATTGGTGTTAGATCGCTTATTCTAGCTGTCATGTTCTATGTAATATCGGTACTAAATCATAGGGTCTGGATGATTAAAATCACGCTAAAAAAATAACAATCCAAATACACAAACATATCATATATGTTAGAATAAAACGAATGACAAAAGAATTTAAAGGAAGGACGCCATGGACGTCTCAAGCATTTCGCTTGTTTTTTGTCACGATCCCAAACCCGATTGTGATGCACCCAACACAACTGCTAGACAAGCTCGATCAGTTTTACTTTCAACCCGAGCATCAAGCTCCAAAACCAATTATTTGAAATTCATTATCAACAATAAAGTTAATAATTTTGATTTATAGATAGAAATACGCTGAATACCGAAATAATACTAAATATACTCACAAAGACCTGGGGGTCATGAGTCTAGAGCATCTAACAATACAGTGTAATAAGACTGTAATAATACATTGTCTAAAATCTGAGGAAAAACAAATAACAAGGGATAGGGGAGGAGTCGGGTCCTGCGGATGTCAGGCAGCTACCTCGACAACTCCGAACGAACTCTGAGATCAGCAAAGCTCAGCTAATTCCCGAAGTACTTGGATCTGCACACATGGTGCAGGGAGTAAAGTTAGTACTTCCAACTCAGTGGTAATAGACATGTATAATTACTTGAAAGTAGGAAATTCCAAAATACAACATTGTAAAGCTACAAGCAGTACTCCTACACATTTAACAGTGTAATGGCAACAAGTAGAAACAGATAGATATGAATGCATGAATGCAATGCAACTCACATAACTGATGTGGCGTGCAACTCGATCCATTTGGGTACCTACGCTCACTGTGGGGGTTCAGACTTTGGAGGAGATCCTACAACCCAAGTGCAATATCATCGTAACATACGATGCGGCGTGCAACCCAATCCACTATCAGTCCAGCTATATGCATTGCAAGCCACACATGCACAGTCAAACTTACTATTTTTATTTCCAATTATCAGTAATTATAAATTAGTTGTTTAAAACCTTAGAATTTTTACTAGCCATTTTGAGACAATGTTTAACTCAGGACTAATATCATGAAAACATGCTATATATTATGGAAACATTGATAATCATCCCTACAGGATCCAAATAACCGGCATACAGCCAAATATATCCATAACAATCCAAGTAGGAGGTTTACTAGCTAATTCCTAGCCAATAACACCGCACAACATCACTTAGGCAGACTAAACCATAGTACCCAATCACAATCGACCCGCACTCACCGTAGAGTATGTGTCTCACCTCAATAAAGCGTCACAATGAGATATTCCGGGGTTCCAAACTCTCAGGTCTTCATTTGCATCTATTACTTACCTCGAACCGGTTACGAGACTAGTCCGCCAAGCCTTTCCCTCTAGAATCAACCTCCCCCGAATCTGATCCAAACCACAAAGAATTCGTTATAATATGCTAATGGAACATAACTCAATCGAAAGAACTCGAAAAATACCCAAAAATATGAAGTTGGAAAAACCTGAGCCTCGGGTCCACTTATCGAAAAATTACAAATTTCACATCTTCAGAATCCTCATCTCACTACGAGTCCATACATATAATATACACAAGAATCGGAGTCCATTTGACCCCTCAAATCAATAATTTAAACCTTCTTAAGTTTCAAGCCCTAACCTCCATTTTTGCCCTTTAATTCTTTGATTTTCCGTGATTAATTCATGTTTTTACACCATAATATCATAATCCAAGTCCAAATATCCATACTTGATGAAACCCCTTCAATTCCTCTTCCAAATCGCCCAAATTGCCTCTTCCCGAAGTCTAAAATGTTTTCCTAACTTCTAAAATTCGCTAACACTATTTCATTAAACCCTTTAGCATTTTTGATTCTGCGGTCCTGCTATTGCTTATGCGGGACCACTTATGCAGCCATTTGACCACTTATGCGGTTCTCATTAAATTTCCCAGGCATCGCTTATGCTATCAAACATCCGCTTCTGTGGTTCCCCAGCTCCCTCTTCTGCGGTTCCTCTGCTACCACTTCTGTGGTGCTTTGGACCCACTTACGCGACCAAACTTCCGCTTTTGTGGAATTGACCAGGTCCATCGAGGGCCGCTTCTGCAACAACACAGCCGCATCTGCGGAACCACTTATGCGGCTCCTTTTCCGTATGTACGAAAATAATAAAAGCCATATACACCAGATCTGCAACAAATATCCAAATTCGTCGTTTAACCACCCAAAATCACCCCGAGGCCCCCGGGACCTCAACCAAAAACACCAGCACATCCAACAACCTTATACAAAATTGTTCCAATCCTCGAAACATGTCAAGCAACGCTAAATCAACAAAATACATCGGATTCAAGCTAGTTTTTATCAAAACTTCTAAAATGTGCATTCAATCAAAACCCCCACCAAACAACGTTCGAATGACTTGAAAATTTGCAGACTTATCCAAAATCACCTAACGAAGCTATTGTAACTCTCTGAATTCCATTCCAACCCTCAGTCAAAATCTCATCTATCAACCGGAATTCGCCAAAATTCCAACTCCGCAAATTCAAGCCTATTTCTACACCGGACCTCCAAATTCGATTTCGATCGCACTTCTAAGTCACAAATCATTCCCTGAAGCTAAACAAATCACCGACGAGCCCTCTAACCATATAGTCAACTTTCGGTTGACTTTTCTAAAACAAGCTTTCTTCTAAGAGGCTAAGTGCCTTATTTTCAACTAAAACCAACTCAATTACACCCGATCAACTCTACTACCGATATTGAAACATGAAGCAAAACAATAAGTGGAAAACGGGGAGGTAACTCACGTGACGATGGGCCAGGTCGTCACATCCTCCCCAACTAAAACAAATGCTCGCCCTCGAGTTGGTCAAGAAACATACCTGGTGAGGATATCTGCTCCGCTTCTGCCGCTCGGTCTCCTAAGAGGCCTCCTCCGCGGGCCAACCTCTAAACTGCACCTTTACTGAAGCTATATCCTTAGACCTCAATCTCCGAACCTGACGATCCAAAATAGCTACAGGCTCCACATTATAAGTCAAGTCATCATCCAATTGATCTCCAACACATGAGATGGGTCCCCAACATACTTCTGGAGTATAGACACGTGAAATACCGGATGAACTCCCGATAGGATGGGTGGAAAAGCAAGCATATAGGCCACCTCTCCAATCCTCCTAAGTATTTCAAAACGGCCAATGAACCTCGTACTCAACTTTTCTTTCTTACCAAATTTCATAATGCCCTTCATAGGCGAAACCTTCAGCAAGACCTTCTCGCCCACCGAATAAGATACATCTTGGACCTTCCAGTCCGCGTAACACTTCTAGAGCGACTGAGCTGTGCGAAGTATCTCCCGAATCACTTTCACCTTATCTAAAGCATCCTGGACCATCTCTGTCCCCAACAACCTAGCCTCATCGGGCTCAACCAAACAACCGGAGATCTACACCGCCTCCCATATAAAGCCTCATATGATGCCATCTGAATGCTGGATTGGTAGCTGTTGTTGTAAGAAAACTATGCAAGAGGCAAGTAATCATCCCAAGAACCTCCAAAGTCAATAACACAAGCACGCAACATATCCTCCAATATCTGAATGGTACGCTCGGATTGCTCGTCCGTCTGAAAATGAAACGCAGTGCTCAACTCTACATGTGAATCCAACTCTCACTGAAAAGTTTTCTATAATTGAGAAATAAACTAAGTACCTCTATCTGATATAATAGAAAATGGGGCCCCATGCAATCGCACAATCTTATGGATGAAAATCTCTGCTAACCGCCCCAAAGAATAGGTAGTACCTACTAGAATGAAGTGTGCGGACTTGGTCAGCCGATCCACAATCACCCAAACTGAATCAAACTTCCTCACTGTCTGAGGGAGACCAATCACAAAGTCTATAGTATTCCTCTCCTATTTCCACTCGGGAATATCCATGCGCTGAAGCACACCATCGAGCCTCTGATGCTCATACTTGACCTGCTAACAGTTAAGGCACCAAGCTACATGACTCACAATATCATTCTTCATTCTTCTTCACCAGTAATGATGTCTCAAATCCTGATACATCTTTGCGGCACATGGATGGATAGAATACCGCGAGCAATGGGCGTCTTCCAATATCAACTCCCGAAGCCCGTCCACATTGGGCACGCAAATCCGGCCCTGCATCCTCAACACACCATCACTATCAATAGTCACATCCCTAGCATCATCATGCTGAACTCGGTCCTTAAGGACAAGCAAATTTAGATCATCATACTGGTGCTCTCAAATGCGGTCATATAAAGAAGACCTAGATACCACATAAGCCAACACCCGGCTCGGCTCTGAAGTATCTAATGTCACCAACCAATTGGCCAAAGCCTGAACATCAACTGCAAATAGCCTCTCCCCAACTAGGATATACACCAAGCTGCCCATACTAACCGTCTTTCAGCTCAATGCATCGGCCACTACATTGGCCTTTCTCGGATGATATAAAATGATAATGTCATAATCCTTGAGCAACTCAAGACACCTCCGCAAACCTCAAATTAGATCTTTCTGTTTGAACAAATGCTGGAGACTACGATGATTAGTATATACCTCACAGGACACGCCATATAAATAGTGCCTCCAAATCTTCAAAGCACGAACTATGGCATCCAACTCCAAATTATGAACAAGGTAGTTCTTCTTATGAGGCTTCAACTGACGAGAAGAATAAGCAATAACTCTACCCTTCTACATCAACACACAACCAAAACCAACTCTCAAAGCATCATAATACACGGTATAAGAACCTGAAGCTGAAGGCAAAACTAACACTGGAGCTTTGGTCAAAGCTATCTTGAGCTTCTAGAAGCTCTCCTCACACTCATCCGACCATACGAATCGTGCACTCTTCTACGTCAACTTGGTAAAGGATAAAGCAATAGATGAAAATCCCTGGACAAACTGGCGATAATACCCTACCAAACCAAGAAAACTCCGGATCTCCATAGTTGAGGACGTTCTAGGCCAACTCTACACCGCATCTATCTTCTTTGGGTCAACCTGAATACCAACACTAGACACCACGTGTCCCTGAAAAGCTACAGACACAAGGAAGAACTCACACTTGGAGAACTTTGTATTAAGATTCTCCTCCCTTAATCTCTGCAATACTACTCTCAAACGCTGAGAATGCTCCTCATGGCTACGCGAGATGTCATAAATAAACACAATTACAAAGGAATCCAGATACGGCCGGAACACACTGTTCAGCAAATGCATGAACGTGGCTGGGGCATTAGTCAGCCTAAAAGACATAACTAGAAACTCATAATGCACATATATCATCCTGAAAGTTGTCTTCATAATATCATAATCTCTAATCTTCAGCTGGTGATAGCCTGAATGAAGATCAATTATCTCTAATACCCTCGCTCCCTGGAGCTGATCAAACAAATCAGCAATGCACGGTAGAGGATATTTGTTCTTCACCGTTACCTTGTTCAACTGCCTATAATCAATACACATCCTTATTGAGCAATCTTTTCTCTTGAAAACAACACCGGTGCACCCCATGGTGACACACTCAGGCGAATGAACCCCTTATCTAGGAGTTCCTGAAGCGACTTCTTAAATCCATTTAACTTAGCTGGTGCCATACGATAGGGAGGAATAGAGATGGGCTGAGTGCTCGACACCATATCAATACCAAAATCAATATCCTTGTTCGGCGACATGCCCGATAGGTCTGCCGGAATCAGATCTGGGAAATCCCTCACAATGGGTACATAATCAATACTAGGAGTCTCAACTCCAACATCTCTCACAAATGCTAAATATGAAGAAAAAAAACCTTTCCAACCATCTGCTGGGCCTTTAAGAAAGAGATCACCCGGCTGGGAACATAATCAGTCGAACCTCGCCACTCAATCCTCGGAACACCCGGAATAGCCAACGTAACTCCATAATAGAACGGTACAGAGATAACCAATCCATACCCAGAATCACATCAAAGTCTACCATACACAACAACAACAAATCAACTTGGGTCTCTAGACCCCCAATAGTAACAAAACAAGATCGATATACATGATCCAAAATAATAGTATCACCCATCGAGGTAGATACATGCACAGGAAAGGCAAGGCAACCACGGGTCATACACAAATGATGGGCAAAATATAAAGACACATAGGAGTATGTAGACTCGATATTAATCAAAATAGAAGCATCCCTATGGAAAACTGAGATAATAACTATGATAATTGCGCCTGATGCAATATCTTTTCTATCTGGAAGCGCATAAAATCGAGCCCGACCACCGCTCGATCGATCTCCACTCCTAGGTGACCCCTAGTTGACTGACCCCACCCATACCTGACTGGGATGATGCTAAAGAAGATGAAGTAGAATAGGAGGGTTGATCCCTCTGCTAAGACCGACCACTATAAAGCCGAGGACACTGTCTTCTCGTGTGGCCAAACTCACCACACTCATAAAAACTATCCGGAGCTAGGAAGGGGACTGAAGGGAACCCTCGTTGTAGATGAGCGCTGGGCTGAAGAAGCAGGAGTAGAACTCTGAGCTGAAAGAGCACTAAGTGAAGACTGGCCCTGCTAATATCCCTAATGGCCATGGTCGGAAGAAGCCCCATTGTACTCTGGGCGATATGTCTGAGGAGGCCTCTTGGCCTTCCTCTCCTCTCACTCCGGATGATGATCTGTCTCAATCTGGCCAACCATATAAACTACCTCCTCAAATGAAGCTTCTACCACCATCTCCCTGGTCATCAAAATACGGATCAAATAGTTGAGGCCATCCACAAACCTCTTAATCCTCTCCCGATCTATCGGGATCATCCAAGTAGCATATCTAGCCAACTACATGTACCTCAACTCATACTGGGTCACTGTCATATCACCCTGGATCAACCACTCAAATTGTCGACGCAGCTCCTCTCTACGAGAATGCAACACATATTTCTCCAAAACGAGAGTGGAAAACTGCTGCCAAGTAAGGGGTGCTGCTCCCGCAGGCCTCCGCCTCTCAAACTCCTCCCACCATGTGAATGTTGGCCCTGAGAATTGGAAGGTGGTAAAAGACACTCCACTCGACTCTAGGATCCCTGCAGTGCGAAGCATCCACTAACACTTGTCCAGAAATCCCTGGGCATCATCGCCCTCAGTACCGCTGAATGACGGAGGCTGAAGTCTACCAAACCTCTCTAACTGACGCTGCTCGTCGTCTGGCATCACTAGAACTACATACCCTGGAGCTGATGTGACTGGCACAACTGGAGCAACCGGTGCACTGGCTGCACTGGGGCTGCCTCTAGTGTTTGTAATCCCTACACAACCTGGTCGTGTGTGTGAGCTACGAGGGTATGATGACTACCCCAGTTTGAGAAGTAGCTGCGGCAATAAAAGCTGAAACTGCTTGAGTTAGACCAATGCCGACAAATAAGAACTGAGCTAAAGCCTCCCGAAGACCAAGAATCACGATGGGCAATGCCGGTGCCTGAGAAAGTGTTGTTGGAGCATTTCAAGCTGGAGGCTGGTCCTGAATAGGGGCAACTAGTGGGTAAACTGGTACTTCCCTTGTTGCTCTACCACGTCCACGACCATGGCCGCGTCCACCGACTCTAGCAGGGGTCAATTGTGGTTATCCGCCACATCCGGTAACACGAGTTCTTGCCATCTGCGAGAGAATAGACTACAGAAGTTTAGTTCTCGGAACAACAAAGCCACATGATAAGAGTTCAATAATATGAAGTGTTTCCTAAAGGTTCTGCAACCTCTCAGGGATAAATACAGACGTCTCTGTACCAATCCACGAGACTCTACTAACCGGCTCATGACTCACTAGGCTCTGATACCAACTTGTCACGATCACAAACCCGATCGTGATGGCACCCAACACAACTGCTAGGCAAGCCCGACCATTTTCACTTTTAACCCGAGCATCAAGTACCAAAACCAATTATTTGAAATTCATTATCAACAATGAAGTTAATAGTTTTGATTTATAGATAGAAATATGCTGAATACCGCAATAATACTAAATACACTCCCAAAGACCCGGGGTCATGAATCTAGAGCCTCTAACAGTACAGTGTAATAAGAATGTAATAATATACATAATCTAAAATCTGCGAAAAAACAAATAACAAGGGTTAGGGGAGGAGTCAGGTCCTGTGGACGTTAAGTAGATACCTCGATAACTCCAAACAAACTCTAAGATCAGCAAAGTTCAGCTAACTCCCGAAGTACTTGGATCTGCACACATGGTGCAGAGAGTAAAGTAAGTATTTCCAACTCAGTGGTAATAGACATGTATAATGACTTGAAAGTAGAAAATCCCAATATACAACATTATAAAGCTACAAGCAGTACTCTTGCACATTTAACAGTGTAATAGCAACAAGTAAAAACAGATAGAGGAGATAGATATCAATGCATGAATGCAATGCAATGCACATGACCGCTACGGCGCGCAGCCCGATCCATTTGGGTACACGTGCTCACTATGGGGGTTTAGACTCTAGAGGGGCTCCTACAGCCCAAGCACAATATTATCTTAACATACGTTGCGGCGTGCAGCCCGATCCACTATCAGTCCATCTATATGGATGCAAGCCACACATGCACAATCAAACTTACCATTTTTAGTTCCAATTATCAGTAATTATAAATTAGGTGTTTAATACCTTGAAATTTTTACTAGACATTTCGATACAATGTTTAACTCAGGACTAATATCATGAAAACATGTTATATATCATGGAAACAATGATAATCATCCCTAAGGGATCCAAATAACCGACATACATCCTAAATATATCCATAACCATCCAAGTAGGAGGTTTACCAGCTAATTTCTAGCCAACAACACCGCACAACATCACTCTGGAAGACTAAGCCATAGTCCTCAATCACAATCGACCCCGCACTTACCGTAGAGTACGTGTCTCGCCTCAATATAGCATCACAGTGTGATAGATCAGGGTTTCAAACCCTCAGGTCATCATCTACATCTATTACTCACCTTGAACCGGTCATGAGACTAGTGTGCTAAGCCTTCCCCTCTTGAAACAACCTCCTCAAGTGTCGAATCTGATCAAAACCACAAAGAATTTATTGTAATATGCTAATGGATAACCCAATCGAAATAACTCGAAAAACACCCAAAAATACGATGTTGGAAAAACCCGAGCCCCAGACCCACTTCAAGAAAAATTATGAAATTCACATCTTCGGAATCTTCGAGTCACCACGAGTCTGTACATATAAAATACATAAGAATCGGAGTCCATTTGACCCCTCAAATCAATAATTTAAACATTCTTAGGTTTCAAGCCCTAACCTCCATTTTTACCCTTAATTCCTTAAATTTCCATGATTAATTCATGTTTTATACCATAATAACATAATCCGAGTCCAAATATCCATACCTGATGAAACCCCTTCAATTCCTCTTTAAAATCACCCAAAATGGCCTCTTCCCGAAGTTTAAAATATTTTCTAAACTTCTGAAATTCGCTAACACTATTTCAATAAACCCTTCAGCATTTTCGCTTATGCGGTCCTGCTATCGCTTATGCGGGACCGCTTCTGCATCCATTTGACCACTTATGCAGTTCTCATTAAATTCCCCATGCATCACTTATGTTATCAAATATCTGCTTCTGCGGTTCCCCTACTACCGCTTCTGCGGTGCTTTCTCCGCTTCTATGGACCCGCTTACGCGATCAAACTTTCGCTTTTGCAGAATTGACCAGGTCCATTGAAGACCGCTTCTACGACAACACAGCCGCATCTGCGGAACCGCTTATGCGGCTCTTTTTCCGCATGTGTGGAATACATACACCAGACGTGCAACAAATATCCAAATTCGTTGTTTAACCAACCGGAATCACCCCGAGGCCCCCGGGACCTCAACCAAAAGCACCAACACATCCAACAATCTTATACAAACTTGTTCCAATCCTCGAAACATGTCAAATAATGCTAAAATCAATAAAATACATCGGATTCAAGCCTAATTTTCATCAAAACTTCCGAAATGCGCATTCAATCATAAACCCGACCAAATAACGTCCGAATGACCTGAAAATTTGTAGACATATCCAAAATCACCTAACAAAGCTACTGCAACTCTCGGAATTCCATTCTAACCCTCGGATCAAAATTTCACCTATCAACCGGAATTCGCCAACCTCCAAATTCGATTCCGATCGCACTACTAAGTCACAAATTATTCCCCGAAGCTAACCAAATAATTGAATTGCACATCCGAATCCTCTAACCACATAGTCAACTTCTGATTGGCTTTTCTAAAACAAGTTTTCTTCTAAGAGACTAAATGCCTTATTTTCAACTAAAACAAACTCAATTACACCCGATCAACTCTAATACCGATATTGAAATATAAAGCAATACAATAAGGGGAAAATGGAGTGGTAACTCACGTGACGACGGGCCAGGTCGTCACATTTTTCTTGCTATCCGATACATTCTAAGAAAGATAATATGGGATGCGATGACTCCATGCTCGGGTAGTGTTGAGTCTCAAGGGAGACTCCATGCGATGCAAGACAAAGAATTAAGAAGAAAAAAATAGAGGGGAAATCTTATGTTCAACAGCAAGGCAAAGAACTAAAGAAATGCAGAATCCAAGTAATCAAACGTGGCCATGTTAGCAAATAATCTCATATTACTGAACCTTCTTTATGAGGTACCTAAAGAATCATGCTATATCAAAATTTGAAACCCAAAAATTACCTATCACTTCCAACTATATGTTAAACACCTTAGTTATAATTATTTAGCTTCAAATAGGGACAAGTTATGTTCTAGGGAATAAATCAAACACATAGGAAAGTATGCTTCTTCTTCAGCAATTAAGCGTGTAAATAGAGTACTAGTTTCAAATAAAAATAAATGAATAAATATAAAAATATTCTTTAAGTTATGCACATTAAACAAATTATATGCATCATTACAATTAAGAATTTAACTAAGCTAAAAGTGAATTCCAAAGATCACAACAGACATATAAGCCCATGATTCCTAAAGTTGTGGACAACAATTAAATATTCTTAACACATGATTCCTAACAAGAGTAAATCACCGAATGATAGATGCAAACTAAATGATACCAAAAATTAGCGAGAATTATGCTAGATGTCCATTCTATTACACGAGAGTACATGTGTCTCAACATCCATAGTACATTGGTTAGTCATTTTAGTTTATAATGAAGAGTTCATCGGGGAAAAAAATTCATCTTTTGGCACAATTAGTTGAAAAGTAGTATACTCTATTGAATGACAAGATGCAAACGGAACAAATTCTCAGGCTTTCATACCTCATCTTTGACTATGAACAAATATATACATCTATGTAGTAGTTAACAGTGACTATTACTAAGCAAAAAGGCAGCAACTTGCTATTAATATCACTTCAGATATATCTAGAATCATGGTTTCTAAAAGAACACAAAATCTTTTCAACTAAGCACATAGTTGACTTCTACTTATAGGTATGGTGTATTTCCTCCTTTACAACATAAACTATAGGTTATAATATTTAACATATCAACATATAGGAAAGTAAACTCAAAGCCACGATTTTTAACAAAGGCAATATGATGCTTTATCATCCAAACTTTCAGAATTTTAAAAGGAATATGAAGGAAAAATCACTGACCTCTTGCGCGGCAGTGAACTGGGTCCTTCGATCTGCTATCGAACTCTAACCTTGACCTTGTTATCTCAAACTATGTTAGAGTAACAAAATTACTTTTGTTTTGGTTAAAAGCAACAGAAAACAAATTGACTACAAGAAGAGAAAAAATAAGTTTGAAAATGATTTTGAGGAGTAAAAATGACAGAATAGCAGTAGATTTGAGAGCGAGACGCGGCGGCTTTGGTTTCGAAAAGTGAAGGCACCAGCTCTAAGCTAGTTAGAGTAAGGGGCTGAAGCTTAAACTTAGAGGGGTGGCTGAACAACTTTGAGCATTGGAAAATTCACTTAAGTCTTTAAAGTGAAGTAGGCGACTAAACAAACCTTGAAGCTACTACCAAAAACCCTCTCTTTGACAGAAGGTAAAAGATAGTCTTTATAGAAGAAAAATAGGGTTCTCCCAATAGTGAATTTGGACGGGATTTTTAGAATTAGGGATTCAAAATCGAGTCAAAGTCTGTTTGAATCCGAACATTGAGAGGAGTTGTGTGCTCACGTGATTTGATTTAGCTTCTTGTCTGAAATGTCGTGATTTTGACTGAGACCTTGAAGATTCACGGGTCACCAAGCACAAATATGGAAGAGGGAAAAAAGAGACAACACTTACACAAAAATAGCGCCGCATCTTTTGAGTGGAAGATGCAAAAGCTTCAATGTTTTCTAAAAATGGAGAGGGGACAAGGAAGGGGACATAGGTGTTGATGTCTTTTAACTAGGGCTAGGAATTAGGGAGTGACATATTGAGCTGAGGTTCAAGCAAGCTTGGTGGACTTGGCCGAATTAGGCATGTTCTTGATGGGCTAATTTGTAGAGGAAAAATTTGGGCTTAATTGCTGAACTCTTTCTTCCATGAATTTCCTTGGGCTTCCAATTTCAATAAAATATTCTAATAGCCATATTAGATAATAATATTATGTAGGTAAATAAATCATGTGACATACCCACTTATTAATAATTTTCTAAAATAGACTAATTATAAATTAATCATATAGAATTTGTTTTATTAAACGATAATCAGGACCAAAAAGAAAGCAGCATGCTATTAGTGTGCAAATTATTCGATTAAGTAATTTACAAATACGGATATAATTACATACAATATAATAACAAAAAGCAGTTGTGGTGAAAGTATTTTTGATTGAATCAAAAGAGCTTTCTTGATAGGGTATTATAATAACATAAATACTTAAAAGTTATAATAAATAATAGTCATATAATAATATTAATAATAATTAGGTCTATCTTGGGATAGTAATTGTAAAATAATTATTCTTAAATTATTTGTAATATTAGAAGCTTAAATAGATAGTTTGAAAGAAAGGAGGCTCAAAATTGGATGTCAACAACTCATATCCCTTACCTGACCAAGCTCAGCATCTGCAGACTCAAAGGACCGCATCTGCGCACCAGCCGCACCAGCGACCACTGATCTCGCATCTGCGATCGCTCAGGTGCGCCAAAACTTTTGCGCATGCGGTGCCTGGGTTGTCTTTACTCTTTCGCTTTTGCGGCTCGTGGCTTGCTCCTGCCGATGGCCAAGTGCATGTGCAATTATGACAAAAACCTAATGTTTTAGTTTTTGCTCCAAATTCCCAACTTGGTCCGAGCCTCGTCAAACTGACACTCGGGGCCCCTAGGCCCTGTTCGAGCATACCAGCAAGTTTGTAATCATAAAAAGGACTTGATCGAACTCTCAAAACGCATAAAATAGCATTAAAACTAAGAATAACATCTCAAAATCAATTGAATCAAACTTATAAACTTCAAGTTCTTCAATTTAATTTCAATGTGCCGAAATGTACTTAAACTATTCAGATTGACACCAAATTTTGCATGCATATCTTAAATGATATTACGAAACTATTCCCGATATCAAAATTCCATTTGGACCTCTAATTCACCTAAACCCGTTCCAAACCAAAATTTAAAGAACTTCTAAAATCTTCAAAGAACCAACTTTCACTATAAAGCGCCAAAATGCTCCTGGGTCATCACCTTAATTATAAATTACAAAATTAGTGGATGGAAACACTAAGCTATAAATTGATTTATAGATTCATACACAAGCTGAACAATCCAGATTCTGGTTGGAAGTTAAGCTTTAGTTAGTTGATATAACGATCCGATCAGTCATTTTGTTTTCTGGAATCCAGTTCCTCTAAATAAGACTTTCCATGCATGATTTTACTAATTTATGACTTGCGGGGATAGTTAGTTCACAATTTATAAGAGTTTTGATTGAAATCGGAACACTTGATTCCTTAAGTTGGCATAAAATGGCAAGTTTGACTTCAGTTAATATTTTGAGTAAACGACCTCGGAATTGGAATTTGATGATTCCAATAGCGGAATTGGAATTTGATGATTCCAATAGGTTTATATGATGGGTTTAGAAATGGGCATATGTTCGGAACATGTTATGACTAATTGCTATTTTGATTACCCACGTCTTGATTTGAATTAAATTAGCAATGGTCATGATACCTATTCCTTTAAATAATTCTCTATAATCCTCCACTCCAGACTTATATATCTTTTAATGATCTACTCTATTTATTATGAAAATTCCTACTCAGTACCGCCATTACCGTTTAAACATCGATAAGATCTTAGAATCCCAATTTCATTTGACCAAGAATCTAATGAGACTAGTTTAAATAAAAAAAGTTTTGTTATCTTTGTTTTTCTTTTTCTTAAATCCCAGTTTGTTTCCCAACTCTTAATCAAATTACAACCTCATATGTATTCAAACTTTAAAAATAATACTACTTCAAATAGGAGTAAACATATATGTAGTTACCTGAAATTCTACTGTTGAGCGTCAAGATATATATCTAATTCTTCTAAGTAGAATATGGTATTTGATGGAGCACGAGAAACCCTTCTATTTTTATGCTTACGATGACTGAAGGTTTTTTTTTCAAACCTCTTTTCCTTATTTTCTATCTCACGCCACTTTGAACCAAATTGGCTGTGACCCATTAATTTCATCCCTTCATTATATAAACATATGTTTTTTTTCAATTTGTCTTGTATTTTTTTATTTTTTAGCTAAAAACTTGTATGTCCTTATTAGTATATAGGTATTTCATTCTCCTCACCTTATGAAATTCGATCCCCTAATTTAACTCCATTACATACTTGTAGACTGGAATAAATGAGGATACTTGACTCGCATAACTTCTTCCACTTCCCATGTAGCTTCTTCAACTATATGGTTTCTCCATATGAATTTCACGAACATAATTTCCTTTGACCGTAGCTTTATTATTTGTCTATCAACAATTTCCATCGGCTCCTCGTCGTAAGATAATTTCTCATCAAGCGGTATTGTCGGTGCTTCAAGCATATGAGGGGAGTCGGGTATACATTTCTAAGCATAAAGATATGAAATACTAAAAAGACCACTCCGAATGAAGTGCCAAACGATACTCCCACTCGGTCTAGTATCTCATACAGTCCTACAAATCTAGGGCTCGAATTGCCTCTTTTGCCAAATAGCATCACACCTTTCATAGGAGAGACTCGTAGGAATACTTTATCTCCAGTTATGAACACTAAGTCTCTTCTTCTCTTATCCACATAATATTTTTTGTCTGCTTTGAGCTGTAAGCAATCCCTGTCTGATCAACTAGACCTTGTCCTTAGCCTCATGTACTAATTCGGGTCCGAATAAGTTAGTCTCACCAGTTTCAAACCATCCGATAGGAGAATGCCATCTTTTACCGTACAGTGCTTCATACGATGTCATTTGAATACTAGACTGGAATCTATTACTGTAAGCAAATTCAGCTGAAGGTAGATAAGCGTCCCAACTACCTCTAAGCTTAAGAATGCAAGCTCTCAACATGTCCTCCAAGATCTGTATAATATGTTCAGACTGCCCATTTGTCTGTGGGTAAAATATAGTACTAAGATCAACCCGTGAACCTAATGTTTCTTTAAAAGATTTCAAAAGCATGAAGTGAATTGTGATCATTTCTATTAGAGGTGATGGATATTGGAACTCCATGAATTCGGACAATTGTGTTCATAAATATATGTGCATATTTTACTCCACTATATGGAGTCTTCACTGGAAAAAAGTGTGTTGGTTTTGTCAATCGATCTACAATCATCCATATAGAGTCATAACCTCTAAGGGTTTGTGGTAGACCGGTGACAAAATCCATATTAATTTTTTCCTATTTCCATTTTGGAATCTCAATTTGTTTTAACCGTCCTGCAAGTCGCTGATGCTCAACCTTGACCTACTGACAAGTCAAATGGTTAGAAACAAAGTTAGCAATATATTTCTTTATACCTTCCCACCAATAAAATTGCTTCAGGTTATGGTACATTTTTGTGGATCCAGGATATATAGTGTATCTAGAGTTGTAGGCTTCTTCAAGGATAGCTTGTCTCAACCCATCTACGTCTGCTACATATAGCTTGTTACCTATTTGAAGAACACCATCACTTTTAAAAATCATGTCCTTGCTTTTACCTGCTAAGGCCTCATCTTTGTATTTTCATAATCTCTCATCCTCATATTAAGTGGCCTTGATGCGCTCGAATAAAGAAGACTTAGCCTGAACACAAGCCAATAATGCCTCTGAATTTTTGACACTAAATATGACGCCTATACCCTCTAGTCTATGCATTTCTTCAATCGAAGGTCTCCTAGCATGAACTATATATGCCAAACTTCCTAGAGATTTTCTGCTTAACGTAACAGCTACCACATTGGCTTTTCCAGAATGACACAAAATAGAATAATCATAGTCCTTGAGTAGTTCCATCCACCAACATTGCCGAAGATTTAGATCTCTTTGTTGCAAAATGTACTTCAAACTCTTATTGTTAATATAAATCTCACAAGTTTCACCGTATAGGTGATGCCTCCTAATTTTTAAAGCAAATACCACTGCAGCCATCTCCAAATCATGTTTAGGGTAGTTTTGCTCATGCATTTTCAATTGTTTCTAAGCATAAGCTATAACACGGCCATTTTGGATGAGAACACATCCTAATCCCACCTCTGATGCATCACAGAACACTGTAAATCATCTGGAATCTGATGGTAAGACTAATATTGGTGCAATTGTCAAACATGTTTTGAGTTTTTGAAAGCTCTTCTCACATTCCTTCGTCCACTGAAACTTTACATTTTTCTGTGTTAACTTGGCTAGTTATGCTACTATTCTAGAGAAATCCTTCACAAAATGCATGTAATAGCATGTCAAGCCTAAAAAGTTACGAATCTATGCTCGTAGGCCTATGCCATTTCTGCATAGCTTCAGTCTTCTTAGGATCTACCATAATTCCATATTTGGATACCACATGCCCCAGAAATGATACTGAGTCTAGCCATAATTCACACTTTGAGAATTTAGCATAAATCTGATGTTCTCGCAATGTCTGCAACACAATTCTCAAATGATTCTTATGTTCAGCTTGGCTACGAATATATATCAGGATATCATCAATAAATACTATTACAAATCTATCCAGAAATGGCTTGAACACTATACTCATTAAATCCATGAATGCAACTAGAGAATTAGTCGGTACAAAAGGCATCACAATAAACTCATAGTGCCCATATCGAGTTCTAAAGGCATTTTTAGAAATATCTTTATCTTTCATTCTAGGTTGGTGATAACTAGAACAGAAATCAATCTTTGAAAAGTGGGCAGTTCCATGTAACTGATCAAACATGTCATCTATATGAGGGAAATGATATTTATTGCGTATTGTTATCTAGTTCAACTGCCCGTTGTCAATGTACATTCTCAGGGACCCATCGTTCTTCTTTACGAACAGTACTAGTGCACCCCATAGTGATACACGAGGTCTAATAAAACCCTTGTCTAGCAAATCCTGCAATAGTTACTTTAGCTCCCTCAACTCAGCCGGCGTCATATGATATGAGGGTATTGATATAGGCTGTGTGTCAGGTGGCAAATCACCAAAATCTATTTATCGTATTGAAGGAAATCTTGGTAAATCCTTAGGAAATACATCAGAAAATTCTCTCACTACTAGTACATTTTCTATACTAATTGTTTCCATTCTTGTGTTATTTACAGTAGCTAAGAGACCTAAGCAACCTTTCTTCAGATATCATTGATCTTTCATAAAGATACAACTTTGCAAATCTCTAGAACCTGACTCACTTTTAGCATAAAATTGGGTTCATTTGGTATCTAGAAACTTAACTATCTTGGCTTGACAATCAACGAAAGTATAGCAAGAAGATAAATAAGCCATTCCCATCAGCATGTCAAAGTCAATCATATCAATTACAATAAGGTCAGCTAAAGTATCTCTACCCTCGATCTGAATCTGACAAGCACGATACGCTTATTCAGCTAATATAGACTCTCCAATAGGAGAAGCAACTAGAAATGGATCATTTAATAGCTCAGGTTGTCTACTAAACCTCAAAGCAATACGAGGACAGATATGAGTGAGCAGATCATAGATCAATCAATGAAGTGCATTAAGTGAACGGGCAAAAAGAATACATGTAACTGTAACATTCGAGGCCTGAGCATCATATCTAGTAAATACAAAAACTCTCATCTGACATCTACCAGCATTCCCTTGCTCTTGATTCATAGTAGCACGGTCTCCAACACCTCGATCTCTATTTTATGTACCTGTAGCACCTGAAGTATAGTGGTCTGAGTAGATGCAACTAACTGAATAGAAGCTCGGCTAAAATTCCTCAGAGGCCGAGGGCAAACCCTCAAGTAATGTACCAATTGACACATTAAAAATACTCTTTAGTCAAAACACGATACTGGTCTAAATGTGATAATTAAAGAAACCCTTTTTAGAATTTTCAATTGGAGTTTATTGCTTTATTAACATCTCTTCACTTTTTCATTGTCGTACAAATAGGGAAGAAACACAATTGTTTTTTTTTTCAGAATGAAAGAAAGCAAATTTTTGAAGAAATAGGAAAAGATAATTAAAAATGTATTCCATAGAGGGTACGACAATATTTTTACTAAAGCCATGAAAATATATGCTAAAGCAAGTAACTAGGGTATGTATTTGGTTAAGGAAAAATGCATAAGTACCCCTGACTTAGTCGGATTTCTATCTACATATTTTATTTTTTACTCTCCTAAACTATTTTAAAGTAGAATTATTTGTATCCTTAGCTAACATGACAGAGTGTGTGTATTTCACTCTCATTGAGAGAGTGAGAAGCAAGATAACTATTTTCAGATTTTGCTTTTTGCGTTTTTGCTATTTTTAGTGATATATAATTTCTCACCTTTTTTTCCTTTTTCTTTATCTTTTTCTTTTACTTCTTTTTTTGTTTCTTCTCTAATTTTGGCAGGTATTCACTCGCCAATGACTTTGTCTAACCCTTCTTCTTCCATTTATTCAGTTTTTGTTCTTTCTCTTTGTATCATTTTCGCACACAAATTAAACTCTCAAAAAAATCTATTCATAAGCAAAATAAAATATATTCAGATTTGGGGGAGGGGGCAGAATTCATCATTGAAAATCATTCCCACGCCCAAAATAATGAAGGTATTAAAATTTCAGCCGGAAAAAGTGCTCTTCTAACATAACAGACACACTTATACTCAATCTTATATATCACCATTTACCTCTAAATTATAACATCCATCATCTTTGTGCCACCCACAATTACCGATTATAGCCATCAACTGAAAATTTTCTACCATAATAACCATTAAATAACTGTAGCAGCAGAAAAAAGGAAAATATGAGTGAATTTTTGTTATTTCGGTTTGTTTGTGGTGACTAGAGTAACGAAGAAAAGTAAAGAGAAAGGAAACGAAAGGAAAAAAGGTTTTTATTTTTATTTTTTTTAATGAAATATGATGTGTCAAGCGTGTGTGGTTCATTGCCCACGGAAATTTAGTTATGTACTTTAAGGGTGAATTTATTTGACTTTAAAATACGTCAAGAAAATAATAAATATCCCACAAAGGTAGAGTGTGTAGTTGAAAATCCAGCTATAGGTCAGGAGTGTACTTATGCATTATCCCTTTGGTTAATATTGAAATATTTGCTTGATTTCCTAATGAAAATTAAAAGTACAAATAAATGTCCAAATATATTGTCATGGGCAGCTTTCAAGTCATGCCCCATGACCCCTTGGGTGCGCCCTGTGGCGTCCTAACAAGTCTCCCAACGCCTAGCGCCACGGACGACACCGTGGTCTTGGCCGCGCCAAGTGACAAGCGCACAGGTGCCTCTGTCGCCCCACCGATATCCCTCGCCAGCATCTAGCCGCAGGCAGATTCCAACAAAACCGCGCACGCAGACCCTGATGCCAAAGACGCTACTTCTAACAAAGGACATGTTCGTGCTTTGTAGAAAACCAAGTCCTTTCCATTGTAAATATAGAGTAGTTTTATTTCATGCACTTACACTATGATTCTCCAGCTTTTTAAAGTCTAGTCATATAGCTTTTGTTTATTTTTTTAAGCATTATTTGGGGGATCAAACAATCAAAAGCAAGCAACAATTATCTGTACTGGTGTCTCTCCCCCTCGACACCGCCTTGCATTTTGTAATAGCTTTCATTAATGCAATCAAGCTTTCTTTCATTCTCAATTCTCATTTCTATTGTCTCAATTGCTCTTGATATTAGTTTTCTCGTGTGGCACTGACAATCTAGTCTTGCGCACGGAGGGGACCTCAGTTGGCGAACAACAACTACACTGACATCAGTTGCTTAGCCTTACGTTGCCCTTCCAAGGAATCTCAAGAAGGCACCGCGTAACAGTTAGTATCAGAGCCTAGGCTCGACATCAAATGAGGGAACATATTTACATTACCACCATTTCTGACCATGGTGAATTATGGAGATCACATTACGTCCATCGATGGGACGGTTGAGGAATTGTGGCTTATTGTGGATACGGTGGCTGAACTAAGAACCATCCTACTGGAAAGGTTGGATGACCTTGACCGCAGGGTGCTTCAGGTCAAAGTTGACATTGAAAACATCAGTCGCGACTCCGAGAGAGACCGGCAGACGGCAGCCACAGAGGCAGCCAAAACTTTTGACAAATTCGAGGTGCTCCAACAGCAGCGCACCGAGGATTTAGACCACAGGGTACAAGAGGTAGAAAAGGTGACTTCTATGCAATAAACTATTAACAGACCAACTCAATGTTGTCAATACTGATTTATAGGGCCTACTCCAAGGAGGTGGAAAAAAATTGGAGGTGCTGTGAACTCTGCTTCCGCGACAAAGAAACTGAAAATTCCTGAGTCAAAGCAATATAATGGGGGATAGGAATGCCAAGGAAGTGGAAAATTTCATCTTTGATGTCGAACGGTATTTTGATTTTGTTGGGGATCTGGAGGAAGCCAAGAAGGTAGTAACTGCTACCATGTATCTTCAGGGTGATGCTAAACTCTGGTGGTGGGTAAAGTATGAAGCCATCAATGCCGGTGAAGATACTCTCGAGGCATGGGGAGAACTGAAGGCAGCCATACACCTACAGTTCTTCCCCGAGAATGTTGAATACAATGCCAGGAAGAAACTATGGGAGCTCCGCCAGACAAAATCAGTACAGGACTACGTGTGAGAATTCTTCGCACTCATGCTAAGCATACGCGAAACGGGGGACAAGGAAAAACTCTTCACATTCATTGAAGGGTTGAAAACTTATGCCCGCGTGAAGCTACAGAGGCATAGGGTAGATACCTTTTCCTGGGCAATCCAAGCAGTTGAATGCCTTGGGGACTATCAAATCGAAGCTCAAAAAGACATACCTCAACTGCCTACCCGAACAGGTTTCAAAGGGGGCTAGCCTAGCAATGGTGGTCTAAGCAAAAGTGGGGGAGATCGGAACTCAAACAAATCTAAAGCTCCTTCCTTTAGAAGCAACAGTGCCACTTCAAACAACAATGACCGGGGAAGAAAGCCCCCTTCAGAATGCCATCATTGCGGCGGACCACATTGGAATAATGAATGCCCACATACACAAATGAATGCCCATCAAGCTATTGATGATGGGATGGATGATGACTCAGACGATGTGGAGCAAACTAAACTAGTAGGTGCTTTCAATGCAATTGTAGGTTCCATCTCTGAGGCATTAGCGGAGACCATGGTATCCGTAAGAAGAAGGACCCACGTCCAGTCATGAAGAAAAGGAAAAATAAGGCGAATGAAGAGACTCCTCATAAACAAGAGAGCACCTTAATGTTCGTCGAGATGAAGGTGAATGGCAAGCCCATTCGGGCTATGATAGACACGGGTGCTACCCATAACTACTTAACCTCGACTCAGGTAGAGCGCCTTGGACTGGCTGTAGGAAAAGGTAAAGGCAATGTCAAGGCTATCAACTCTCCTCCCCAACCAGTGGGTGGAATAGCCAAAGAGCTACCTGTGAAGCTTGGACCTTATGAAGGAAAGTTCAACCTGCGAGTGGTGATCATAGATGACTTTGAGCTGATCGTTGGACTGGAATTCCTAAGGCAAACCAACACCATGCCTATACCATTCGCAGACATGCTACTGATGATGGGAACCAATGGTGCCGAGCCCTGCATTATTCCATATCTTCCCGTGAAGATGGTCGTTGAGAACATCTCACCCTTGCAGCTGAAGAGGGGGGTCAAAAGGAATGAACCTACATTCCTGGCAATCCTCTGCATTGAAGATATAGCACGCTCCTCGGGTCCTATTCCTGAACCCGTGAAGGAGTTACTACTGGAGTTTGAAGATGTTATGCCACATGACATGCCAAAGCGGCTCCTGCCTAGGTGCACTATGGACCATGAAATCGAGTTGGTACAGGGTGCAAAGCGACCTGCCCGGGCGCCCTATAGAATTTCACAACCCGAACTCACGAGCTTCGGAGACAATTGACGAAAATGCTAGATACAGGGATCATTGTACCCTCAAAATACCCATATGGGTCTCTTGTTCTATTCTAAAAGAAACATGATGGCAGCCTGCAACTATGTATGGATTATCAAGATCTAAACAAAATCACGGTGAAGAATAAGTACCCTATTCATTTAATGGCAGACTTGTTCGACAGACTGGGTGGTGCTACAGTGTTCACCAAAATAGACCTCAAGACAGGTTATTGATAAGTTTGGATCGCAGAGGCTGATGAGCACAAGATGACATGTGTAACAAGATATGGGTCGTATTCGGCTTGACTAATGCTCCAGCCACATTTTGCACTCTGATGAACCAAGTCTTCTGGGAGTACATTGATGAATTTGTGGTGGTCTACTTTAGACGACATTGTGGTGTATAGCCAAACATTAGAAGAACACCTAGTGCATTTGCGGAAGGTACTAGCTCATTTGCGGGAGAATGAACTATATGCCAAGCTGTCTAAATGCTCCTTAGCTCAAAAGCAAATTGACTTCATCGGACATGTCATTGAGGAAGGATGCATCAAGATGGATCAACAGAAGATTCAGGCCATTATAGACTGGCCGCCGCCAAAGGATGTCCATGCCTTGAAGGCGTTCCTTGGCCTATGCAACTTCTACCGCCGGTTTGTGAAGAACTACTCCCTTATTGTTGTGCCATTGACAGAACTCCTCAATAAGGTTACACCTTGGGATTGGGGACCAAGGAGAGTTGAGGCCTTCAACGCATTAAAGATGGCGATGTCTAGTAGCCCCGTTTTGGCTCTCCCTGATTTGGCCAAGCCGTTCAAGGTAAAAAAACACATACATCTGACTACACTCTTAGAGGGGTCTTGATTCAAAAAGGGCACCTCGTAGCATACGAGAACCGGAAGCTGAAGGATGCAGAGCGACACTATGCCGCCCATAAGATAGAATTATTGGTTGTCGCCCATTGCTTGCGCTTTTGGAGGCACTATCTACTGGGAACCCCATTTGTGGTCAAGACAAACAACACAGCGGTCAGCCATTTCATGACCCAGCCAAAGCTGAATGGTCGACAAGCTAGGTGGCAGGAACTCCTAGCTGAATTTTATTTCAACCTGGAGTACCGTAGTGGAAAGACCAATCATGTTGCTGACACACCCAGTCGGAGAGCCGACCTAGCATAGGTGTGCGTACTCGCAGTAAGCACGTAATTTTTTACCCGCGCAATTTTTAAAAGTAGTATTTTTAAAATATTTAGTTGTTTTAATTTTAATAGGATTTATCCTATTTTTCACTTTTAGTCTAATAGTAGAACATAAAATTCGAAAACACAAAAATATTTTTTGTTCAATTTTATATTTTATCTTTCTATTTAAGTTAAGGCTATTAGTCTTTTGTAGTAATATTAAATTAAGTTTGCTATCATTCTAATTAAGTTTTCTCTGCCTTGATTTTAATATATTATTTTTGAAACTAGTGGTTTCATATCAATATAAATTTATGATTAGTTAAAGTCAATTATTAATATTCTAGTAGTATTTTGCTAATGATTTTTAAACTTTAAGTCCAAATTTAACGCCCAAAATACCTTACCCAACATCCCTGGCCCATTTTCAACCCATCCAAACCCACTGATACGCCCATTTTTGGTCTTTAATCACAGCCATCCATCTCCTAAAACCCCAGTCTCATCTTCTGCACATAAACTAAGCACACAAAAAAAAACCCTAGACCTAAGAGACAACCGCCTCCAGCCTCTAACCCACCGAAAACAAGCCAACGTTCCATCCTCTCCATCGTGCGACCTTCATTACACCACCACTGACTCCCATCGCCTGAACCAGCAGTTTCGCTGAAAATATAACAAGCTTCAGCCACTGCCGGCCACCTGACCAGCAGCACCGCTGACAGATGACCAGACCCCCCTTCTCTATCTACTTCACCGTCAACCAACACCAAATGACCACCCGTTCTCCTCCAGCCCCGTCACCCAAAACGCGTCAGTTTCCCTCCAACCAACAACCCCGATCTCCATCAGTCACCACAGTCGCAACTCTCTATCTCCTTACCCCTACTTTGTCACCACCCAACCCAGAATACCAGCGACCAACAACCTCCTCACAGCAGCCAACCCCAATCAGCAACACACACAGAAGAACAAAACAAAAATATGGAACACGCATACATAGAGTCACGGATAGAGAAAAGAGTGGCGGAACAGTGAAGGTTCAAAACAAGAGATTCCATTACATTTGTCTTCTTCTTACTCCTATTTTAGCTTTTAATCATGGGCAAGGGACCTGTTCTTTACACTAAAGCCGGCGAGAAGAAGGTTCTAGGATTTTAGTTTTGATTTTTAATTTTTCCGTCCTTTGAATTCTTTCATGTATAAATTGCAAGTTTCTTCAGATTCCCTTAGACTACAAATATCAAAAAAGTACAAAAATAGTCCTGTTCTTCTCTTGATTTTCAAATTTCAATTGATTGCAAAAAAATTGAGATCGTTTGAGGTTCAGCGTTGGATTGTGAGTTTGATGCCATCCTCCCCTTAAAGTTCGTCGTGGTCAAGTTTTTGAGGTTCGAGCTTGCTGTTTTGGATTTGTTGTTCGTTTGTATTGTTGCCGATTTTCCATCTAGGACCGATAAACATTCGACTAGAGATCTGTCAGTAACAAATTATCGTGGAATTTTCGCTGCTCTAAGGTCCACTCGTACCCCTTTACTTGAAATCTCTGATTCTGGTTAAGTGGTATTGAGCTTAATTAATGAAATTGTTGCTTAGTTATCTTATTTTAGGTATTAATTGATGCTTAGGCTTTTAGTTTAATATTCTTGGTTTGGGGTAATACTAAAATGAAAGCAAATATTTATGTCCGTGAATAGCTTGTTTGATTCTATCTTGTTTACCTTGTTCGTTTGGAGCATGTTTAGGTCGTCACCACTTGGGTAGGCAAGCCTTAGGATTTTTCTATTTGCCTGCTTTAATTAGAGGTGAGAGGTCGTATTCATAGTTAAATTTATCTGGGGAATGCCCCGAAGGATTTGAAAATATTTTATTCCGGGGAATGCCCCGCAGAATTTTGTAAATATTTTGGAGGCTCTGGCGAGCATGGGGGAGAAGTCGTAGTATAGGTTGGTTTAGGACTTTCCTTTTCTTTTTCTTTTAATTTTTCTCTTATTAGGTAGGGACGACCTCGAACCTCTTTTGTGTTTACTTATTTTGCTTTTTTGTGTTGTCTTTACCTCAACTCGAATATTTTGAAAGCCAACTAGATCGAGTACGCAACCGTGACCTTTGCGCGACTTGGGGAGTACCTAACACCTTCTCCGCGAGTCAAATGAACCCCCTTACCCGAATCTCTGGTGCAGACTTAGTTTTGGAGTCTCAAGTATTTTGAAAGAAAATTTTTTTTTTAAAACAGTGACCTGGCACACCAAAATTAAATGTGAGGTGGCGACTTTGAGTTCCTTCCTTTTAAACACCATTTTTGTCACTTTCAAAATTGAAAACTCTTTTCAAGCCTTACAAATTTTTTTTATTTATTTAAGAGGGTTTGGTGAGGTTTTTATATGTATAAAAAAAGGGGTGTGACATCTCTGGCGACTCTGCTGGGGAAATTGTGGGTTCAAGTTAGTACTTGATTTTATTGGCTTTTAGAATATTTGGTTGAGGTTTTTATGCTTTTTCATTAGCTTTTTGATTTTTATTATGTTTTTATATTTTGTTATTTGCTAGTTGCTTATTTGTTTACAGTTTTTGCTTTATGTGTTTACTGCTTCATAACTGTCATCATGCGCATAACCCCAAGTCTTCTTTTTGCAACAAGTCTTCCGGAGTACGTTTGAGCATACAGGACCCTTTTGTAAGTCACCCGTGTCTTTAGGGGGTGGCGTGGGAGCGTGGAGTGGGCGGATAGCTAGAGTAGCCGCCATCGACCACATGTCGCCCCGAATTGCCTTGTTAGTGAACCCCGACCATAGATCAGCCTTTAGGTCATTTTTATTTGCATCATGTCATTTAGACCTAGCAGGGCTCAGTCCCAGGCACCGTGTCCCTTTGTAGGAAGCCTATCCAAATCTTGTCAAAAATGGGCCCGTTGCCCAAAAAGGCATCAAATCATCCCAATATGTTATATGTTGCATCTTTGAGGATAAAAAGATCATTTGGCGGACCGATGCTTGGGAAAAAAAGTGAAAAAATTAAGCAAATAGGATCCACTCTCATTTTTCTTTCATAGTTTTTAAAAAATCCAAAAAAAAATAAGAGAAAAAAATCCAAAGAGATTTTACACTTTCCCATTATTCTTCAAAAATACAAAAAATATATGAAAAAGAAAATCCCAAAAAGATTTTACGCTTTTCGATTATTTTTCAAAAAATCCATAAAAAGAAGAAAAAAAATCCAAAAAGATTTTACACTTTTCCATTATTTTCCAAAAACCCAAAAAAAAAAAAGAAATTCAAAAAGATTTTACATTTTCCATCATTTCCAAAATTCAAAAAAAGGAGAAAAAAGAAAATCCAAAAATACTTTATATTTTCCTTCATTTGTCAAAAAGACCAAAAAATATGATTTTTCCAAATTAGATGCATTTTTTAAAGGCTTTCTCCGATGTCCAATCTTCCCGAACTACGCGAATACTATTCTCGTCTCTAGAGGCGGGATACGTAGGAAACCCACATAGGGTCCGGTCTTCCTAGCGTCTTAGGTTCTTGGCTTTGCGGGGTCTTAGCCAAATCTTGCATGTCTAGCCACTTTCGGCAATATCAGTCATTTTTGCAAAAGTGGGACATCTTTGTGGAAGTGGTTCAATTACCCATGTCTTAGGATCTGGAGTACATAACTAGTTGTCATATTACTTTAAGGTCCTTCTTTTTTGAGTTTGCATCTTTTGCCACTTCTGGCCATATCGGCTATTTTGCAAAATGGGCCATTTTTGCAAATTAATTTTAGGGCATGATTAATGGGAGTTTGAATCTATATAAGCCTTAGGGAGGTATGTCCATGTCTTAGAGGTCACTTTTGTTGAGTTTGTGTTAATAGCCACATTTTGTCAACGTATGTCCTTTTGCAAAAATAGCCTTAATTGTGTCTTACACGTGTCCAATAGAAGGTGTTGTGGCGTCACATGTATCTTGAGTCACTAATTCTATTTGATCTTATTTTTTCCATTCAGGTATGAAGCAATTTGCTAGAGTTTAAGCATGAAAAATACCCAGGATTCTAGTCAAGACCATTGCACACGAGCTGCTTGGGGAAACTTTTTATTTTTTTTAGTTTATCTTATGTTGTCTTTCAATTCTTAGTCTTGTACAGTCGTATCGAGTGTCAGTATAGTTAAGATTGTCGAGTCTTTTGTTATAGTACTTCCTGTTTTGTATTTGAAAAACCAAAAAAAGTTATCAATGAAAAATCCCAAAAAGATTTTGTTTCTTAGTTTATTTTATCCATTACTTTTTCAAGAACTACGCTTGATCTAATTCATGAGGGGCATGATACGTAGGCAACCTACATAGGGTTCAATCAAATCATTTTTTCTGAAAACTAAAAAAGGAAAAAAAAAGAATGAATTGTGGACGTGAGGAAGGAGATGAAAGAAAAGAGTGACAATTAAAGAGAAAAGGAAATGAAGGAAAATGAACAATCCAAGAAGTGCTGGAAAAGAAAGAAAAAGAAGGTTGAAGTGAACAAAATTGGGATGATGCCAAATGACCTTCTGACCCTCGAAGCCATTCTAGAACCATTAATTGTTGCTAGGGCATTGCACACAATGTGATATTTTTATATGATAAATGCTCTAACGCTAAATTGTTGGCTTTGTTTTGCTCCTCTTTGTTACTTTCATTGTTACCATAACAGAGGGTGGTTAGTTTGTGGCACTTCAGCGGTTCATCCGTACAACACAAGGTCAAAGGACAAGGTACCTATGGCTAGCAAAGACTTGGACACAAGAGTTGTTAACCCGCCGAGGGAGGTTGAGAAGTCGGAATCTGAATTAAAATAGGAGGTCCAAAGGTTGAAACATCAGATGACAGAAATGTATATGTCATGAATTAGGAGACATCCTCCACCTTCATTCCCCACTAACCACACTAAAAACCTTACAACTATCCCACCACTATCACATGCCCAAATTCCCACTACTGTTGAACTTTCTCCTCAACAGGCACCAGGCTTTATCCCTTACCACAATTACCCTGGTACTTCCTCCCAAATTTTTCATGCTCCACCAGCCAAAACAACCTCATACCTTGCTCCGACATCTGCTCCTATTTTTGTTGCTCCTCCACCAGCTACTCTTCCTCGATCCTCTTGCGAGACTGTGTTCAAAGTCCCCGATACCCAAGGAAAGAGACCCAAAGAAGGCTTTAGGGAGTTTTGGTTCAAATGGAATGAACAAGTTGCTGAGATCAGTTCTCCGGTCGATGGAAAAGATGTTGTTGAGCCCCGCCAACGACATGATCCAGTGGGCAACCTTTCTAAATACTTTTAGCCTCAATACCGACCCCATAAATATTCTCATACTCCAAATAATCCTCCCTAATGCTACTTTCCTCCACAGAATCCCCAAAGGTATACCTCACTTTCACGGTACTCTATCCAAATTGCACCACCATATGCTCCATACCTACAAAATTTGCAATGTCTTGCACCGCCACCACAGACGTCTTGCCTATACGTACAAGCATAATGTCACGACCCTTGTTCACAAATCGTGAACCTGTCATGACGACACCCAGTCCCCGCGACTAGGTAAGCCTAACACGTTGCGGAATATACAAGTTTATGAACATTTAACAAGAAATAGCGGAAAACGATATAAACCAGAATGTAATCCATGCCGCTTGGCACATACACTCGTCAACCACACTATATAACATACCACCAAGACCCAGAATCCCACGGGTAACACAGACTAAAAAAGGAAAGTACAATTGTGGCTCTATACATCAAGAGTATCTAAAAACAGCGAAATGAGGGAAAATATCTACTATCACTATCAGAATAGAAGGAGGGCCTCCGGATCCGCGGACGTAGCGGATCATACCTCGAGGTCTCCAAATGTACTGCTGAATTACCTAGTACGGGCATATCCTGATGTACCTGGATCTGCACAATAAAAGTGTGCAGAAGAGTAGCATGAGTACACCACGGCGGTACTCAGTAAGTGCCAAGCCTAACCTCGATGGAGTAGTGACGAGGAAGGTCAGGGCCCTACTGAGAGAACAATAACATAATAATCAAAACAGTAATAAGCAGGAATATGTGAGAATAAATCTAAAGTAACATCAATAAGGTAATTACTACAACAGACTACGAATAACTAACTACAAGTAACCAACTCAACAAAACTCAAACCAACAAGTCCAGGACATGTGGGAATTGAACCCACAGTCTCACTCTAAAATCAACAATCCAGGAGCTATGGGAATTTAACCCGCAGTCCCAATAAAAGTATCTCTGAGTCTCCGGGAATCGAACCCGCAGCCCATGTCTCAATACCTCAGGATGTGTCTCAATGATCTCAGGATCTCTGGTAATCGAAACCGCAGTCCATATCTCAATAATATATCAATAAACTCCGGGTCTCCGGGAATCGAACCCGCAGCCCTTGGATCTCATCGAACCCGCAATCCATAAACAATACCACTTCGGGTCTCTAGGAATCGAACCCACAGCCCTGAGATCTCCGGGAATCGAACCCACAGTCTACCAACACAACAAATAAAGAAACGCACAAGAAAATATAATATGCTTAACTAAAACTTCACCCAAAAACTAGTACCAACAATTTTCAAGAAGTTCAAGTAAAACAATTAGGCAATTAGACAGATAAATCCTATCTAATCATGCTTTTCTAACAATTACCAGGTAAATGTAACAATTTAATCAACTAAGAACAAGAATATCACGAATCGGACAATTCAAGTAAAGTGAGTTACAACAACCAGCCTATGTACACGCCCGTCACCTCGTGTACAAGGCATTTAAGCTATCACATAATATCCTAGGGGTGAAGGTTCCCCCACACGAGGTTAGACAAGCCACTTACCTAGACTTCGGTACAAAGCCGCTAAGAGACAACTCGCTTGCCGCGAATATCGGCCTCCATAGGTGTAGTATTTGAAAAGAATCAACAGAATTACATCAAAATAGACCAATTGGGCATTACCCAATCGAAACAATTTAAAATACACCAAAAACCACAAGTTGCCAAAACCCGACTTTCGGTACGCTTCTCAAAAAATTACGAAAGTTATATATTCAGGTTCCTTATCTCAATACGAGTCCATGCATATAACATTTATCAAAATTGGACTCCGTTTGCCCATTCAAATCAATGATTCTCTATAATTTAGGCCTAGGGCTAAAACCCCCCATTTATCCTCCATTAACAATGAAATACTCAAGGATTTTATGATAAAGTAACGAATTTAGGTCAAGAAACTTACCCCCGATGATTACCCGATGATATCCCAGCGATTTCCCATAAATATCTTCTCTTGGAACTCAAAAATGGAGGTTTTGTGTAAATGGGTCGCGGATGAACTATTCTGGTTTTTAATATTTCTAACTGGATATTAACCCTTCGCGTTCGCGTCATCCCTCACGCGTCCGCGATGCCTTGCCAAAACGACCCTTCGCGAATGCGACGCCCTTCATGCATTCGCGATGAAGAAAATCCCAGCCTCTAAAATTTGAACTACGCGAACACGGCCTTCCCATCGCGATGCCTCTCGAAGCAAACCTACGCAAACGCGGCCTCGACCATCGTGAACGCGGTACTCAGTCAGGTGACACTATGCGAACGTGGGCCCTACCATGCGAACGCAAAGACCAAAGGTCTGCTGCACTGCTGCTGCATTTTCTACAGATTCTAAGGTTCCAAAATGTCCGAATGGTGGTCCGAATTCATACTGGGGTCTCCGGGACCCCACAAAAACCACCAACATACTCTAAAACACGATAGGAACTTGTTTCAATCATAAAAACATGTCCTTAAACACAGAAAACAACGAATTATAGTGGATTCAAGCCTAAGTTTTCATCTATACTTCTGAAATCAACATTCAATCAAAAACCAGACCAAACGACGTCCGAATGACCTAAACATTTGCGGACATATCCAAAATCGCATAACGAAGCTACAAAAATTGTCGGAATTCCATTCCGACCCCCATATCAAAATCTCACCTATCGTTCAGATTCGCCAAAATTTTAAACTTCGGCATTTCAAGCCTAATTGAGCTACACACCTCCAAAATACATTCCGAACGCGCTCCCAACCCTGAAATCACCTAACGAAGCTAATGGAACCATCGAATTTTCGTTCTGAGGTCGTCTTAACACTGTTCTGACTACGGGCTATTTTCTAACTATAAAGCTCCCATTTAGGGACTAAGTATCCCAAAACACTCCAAATTCCAAAACTGACCCTCCCAGCAAATCACAATTGCAGAAATGAACTTAGGGGAATAGTTAAATTGGGGATCGGGGTGTAAATTTCAAAAACGTCCATCCGGATCGTTACATCTTCCCACACTTAAAGATACGCTCATCCTCGAACGAGCATAGAAAACATACCTGGAGTGGTGAAGAGATAAGGGTACTCGTTGCGCATATCCTGCTCGATCTCCCAAGTCGCCTCCTCGACCGGCTGACCCGCCACTGAACCTTTACTGAAGCAATGCTATTTGACCTTAGCTTCCTGACTTGCCTGTCTAGAATGGCCACTAGCTCCTCAACATTAGACAGATCCTCGTCTAGCTGAACGGAAGCGAAATCCAACATATGCGACGGGTCACCATGGTATCTCCGGAGCATAGAGACATGAAATACGGGGTGGACTCCGGCTAGGCTGGGAGGTTAGGCCAACTCATAAGCAACCTCCCCAACATGCCTCAAGATCTCAAAAGGACCAATAAATCTAGGACTCGGCTTCCCCTTCTTCCCAAACCTCATAACGCCCTTCATGGGAAAGACTCGAAGCAGAACCCGCTCGCCAACCATAAAAGCCACATCGCGGACCTTCTTGTCCGCATAACTCTTTTGTCTAGACTGGGCTACACGAAGTCTGTCCTGAATCACCTTGACCTTGTCCATTGCATCCTGAACCATATCAGTACCTAGCAGTCTGGCCTCGCCCGGCTCGAACCAACCCACGGGAGACCTACATATCCTACCATATAGAGCCTCATACGGTGCCATCTGAATACTGGACTGGTTACTATTGTTATAAGCAAACTCTGCTAGTGGCAAGAAATGATCCCACGAACCTCCAAACTCAATCACGTACGCACGGAGCATATCCTCCAAAATCCCGTCTGGGGGTGAAATGCTATGCTCAGCTCCATCCGGGTGCCTAACTCCTGCTGCACGGCTCTCCAGAACCGTGAAGTGAACTGAGTGCCTCTGTCTAAAATAATGGAAACTGGAATACCATGCAGCCGAACTATCTCCCTGATGTAGATCTCCGCAAGTCGCTCCGACGAATAAGTAGTGCTCGCCGGTATGAAATGGGCGGACTTGGTCAGCCGATCCACAATAACCCAAATGGAATCAAACTTCCTAACAGTCCGTGGAAGCCCAGATACAAAGTCCATGGTGATGCGCTCCCATTTCCACTATGGAATCTCAATCTGCTGCATCAACCCACCCGGACGCTAATGCTCATACTTCACCTGCTGGCAGTTGAGGCATCTAGAAACATAATCAACTATATCCCTCTTCATTTGCCTCCACCAGTATTGCTGTCTCAAGGCCTGATACATCTTCGCGGCACCCGGATGGATGGAATACCACGAGCTATGAACCTCTTCTAGAATCAGCTCTCGAAGATCATCTACATTGGTCACACAGATACGCCCATGCATCCTCATAACTCCATCATCCCCGATGGTAACATCTCGAGCATCACCACGCTGAACTCTATCCTGGTTGTCGAACTGACGCTCCCTGATGCGGTCAAATAGAGAAGACCGAGAAACCACACAAGCTAGAACCCGGCTGGGCTCCGAAAGATCCAATCTAACAAACCGTTTGGCTAAAGCCTGAACATCCATCGCCATAGGCCTCTCCGAAGCTGGTAGATACGCTAAACTCCCCAAACTCTCTGCCCGACGACTGAAGGCATCGGCAACTACATTAGCCTTGCCCGGATGATAGAGAATAGTAATATCATAGTCATTCAGTAGCTCCAACCATCTCCTCTGATGCATATTTAGGTCCTTCTGCTTAAGCAAGTGTTGCAAGCTCCGGTGATCAGTGTAGATCTCACAAGGAACCCCATATAAGTAATGACGCCAAATCTTTAAGGCGTGAACAATGGCAGCTAGCTCCAGATCATGAACAGGATAGTTCTTCTCATGCACCTTCAGCTATCTGGACACGTAGGCAATCACCCTACCGTCCTGCATTAATACTGCACCGAGTCCAACTCGTGAGGCATCACGATATACTGTATAGGACCCCAAACATGTAGGCAACATCAAGATAGGGGCCGAAGTCAAAGCTGTCTTGAGCTTCTGAAAGCTCGCCTCACACTCATCTGTCCACTGAAAAGGGGAACCCTTTTGGGTCAATCTAGTCATATGTGCTGCGATCAAAGAGAACCCCTCTACGAAACGACGGTAATAATCCGCCAAACCAAGGAACTGCAAATCTCAGTAGTTGAGGAGGGTCTAGGCCAACTCTGCACGGCCTCCACCTTCCTCGGATCCACTTGAATACCATCGCTCGACACCATATGGCCTAGAAATGCTACTGAACTCAGCCAGAATTCACATTTAGAGAACTTGGCATATAGCTGCTTCTCCCTCAGAGTTTGAAGCACTATCCTCATATGCTGCTCGTGCTCTTCCCGACTCCGAGAATATACTAGAATATCATCAATGAAAACAATCACGAACAAGTCCAGATATGGTCTGAACACATTGTGCATCAAATGCATAAAGGTTGTTGTGGCATTAGTCGGCCCAAATCGAGTCCTAAATGCAGTCTTCGGGATATCTGGCTCCCAAATCTTCAGCTGATGATAACGAGGGCGCAAATCAATCTTAGAGAACACTCGTGCACCCTGTAGCTGGTCAAACAAATCATCAATACGTGGCAAAGGATACCGGTTCTTTACTGTAACTTTGTTCAACTGACGATAGTCAATACACATACACATAGAACCGTCCTTTTTCATCACAAACAACACAGGAGCACCCCAAGGTTAAACACTGGGTCGAATGAAACCCTTACCCAATAACTCCTGTAATTGATCCTTCAACTCCTTCAACTCAGGAGGAGCTATACGGTACGGTGGAATAGAAATGGGATGAGTGTCCGGCAACACGTCAATAGCAAAATCAATATCTCTGTCGGGTGGCATGCCCAGGAGATCAGCTGAAAATACATTAGAGAAATCACGTACCACTAGAATGGAATCAATACAAGGAGTGTCAATACTGATATCCCGCACATAAGCTAGATAAGCAGCGCACCCCTTCTCAACCATACCCTGAGCCCTGAGAAAGGAAATAACACGGTTGGGGATGTGATCTAGAGTACCACTCCACTCAATACGTGGAATGCCTGGCAAAGCCAACGTCATGGTCTTAGCGTGAGAATCAAGAATAGAATAATGGGGCGACAACCAGTCCATACCCAGAATAATATCAAAATTGACCATCCCAAGCAACAATAGATTCGCTCTGGTCTTAAAACCACAAATGGTAACCAAACACGACCGATACACACGGTCCATAACCAAAGAATCTCCCACCGGAGTAGAAACATAAATGGGGGCACTCAAAGAATCCCGAGGCTCACCCAGATGTGAAGCAAAATAAGAGGACATATATGAAAAAGTGGAACCAAGGTCGAATAGAACCGATGCCTCCCTGTGACTAACCAGAATAATACCTGTGAAAACAGAATCAGATGCAACGGCTGCAGCACAATTAGGAATAGCATAAAATCTGGCCTGACCCCTCTCTTAAGGACGGCCTCTGGCACCCTGATCCCCACCCTGGCTGGCTGGGCAGGTAGAGTCGCAGCTGGGGCTGGAATGATGGCCTGCTGGCCCTGTGAACCACACTGAGGCTGCGAAGACTGTGGAGGTGCTCCTCTCCTATGCCTGAGGCACTCCCTAACTAGATGGCGAGTATCCCCGCACTCAAAACAAGCTCTAGGAGGACGCGGACCGGCCTCACCCCCACTAGTCTGACCCTTGGAGGTACCTCGCGCAGGAGGTGCACTGGAAACTGGGGGAGCATAATAAGGCTCCTGAGGTGCTGGAAGAGCTGGAGTACTACCGGCTGCTGGCAATGCTGAATGAACTGGACGACCGGAATAACCCCTACCAAAACGATCGGCTACTGAAGTACGGGCACCAGAGAAATGGATCGAGTCACGAGACCTCTTGGCCTCCCTCTTTCCCCGCTCTCTAGGGAGCATACTCTTGATCCTCCTGGCAATGCTCACCGCCTGCTGATAAGGTATATTTGTCTCCAACTCCCTGGCCATGCTGGATCGGATCGGCGGAATAAGGCCCTCGATAAATCTCCGCACTCTCTCCCGGACCGTGGCTACCAAAGCCGGTGCATGCCTGGCTAGACGGGTGAAACTGATAGCATACTCCGATACTGACATGGAGCCCTATCGCAACCGCTCAAACTCTGATCGCCAAGAATCCCTAAGGCTCTGGGGAACAAACTCCCTCAAAAACAGATCTGAAAACTGCGTCCAGGTCAATAAAGCAGACTCCTCTGGACTATCCAACTCATACGTGCGCCACCAATCATAAGCGGCCCCTCGAAGCTGAAAAGCAGTGAAGGAAACCCCGATGGTCTCCACTATCCCCATGGTACGAACAATACGATGACACTCCTCCAGAAAGCCCAATGCATCATCTGTGGCCAAACCATTGAACACTAGAGGATCATATTTCTTGAACCTCTCCATCTATGTTGCTCGTCCTCGGAGGCAGCTGGCCCACCTCCGGGCTGTGCTGGGGCGGCAGGAGGCATAACAATAATCTCTGGAACCTGTCCCACTGGAACTAGCCGCTCAGGTGTAGCGGCAGCGGGAGTCTAGGCCCCTCCCCCGGCCTGAGATATAGCTGCGGTGAGAGAAAGCAACCCCGCTTGAGCTAGAGTAGTGTACATGCTCATAAACTGAGCCAGAGTCTCTGGAGTGTTGGAGTCGTATTAGCTGTAGTAGGTGTACCAGGTGCATGGGCTCCAACCTGATCCACCTGTGGTGCCTCAGCGGTAGCACGTGTGTGTGTTGTGGCTGCACCTCGGGTGCGTCCACGACCTCTACCCCGGCTCCGGCCTCTAGCGGCGACAGCAGGGGGCACGGGTGCCCGATCCTCGCGTGTAGCACGTGTCCTCACCATCTGTGAGAGAATAAAAAGAAGAAGTTTAGATTTGGTGCCAAAAATGTCGCACAACAAGGAATCCAAAAGAAATGAAGAGTTTCCTAAACAGTTACATAGCCTCTCGTGGATAAATACTGACGTCTCTATATCGATCCGCGAGACTCTAAATAATCGGTCTGTGTCCCATGACTCCTATGAACCTAGAGCTTTGATACCAACTTCTCACGACCCTAATTCACCAATCGTGAACCAGTCATGACAGCACCCAGTCCCTACGACTAGGTAAGCCTAACACGTTGCGGAATATACAAGTTTATGAACATTTAACAAGAAATAGCGGAAAACGATATAAAACGGAATGTAATCTATGCCGCTTGGAACATACACTCGTGAACCACACTATATAACATACCACCAAGACCCGGAATCCCACGAGTAACACATACTAAAAAGGGAAAGTACAACTGTGGCTCTATACATCAAGAGTATCTAAAAACAACGAAATGAGGGAAATTATCTACTATCACTATAAGAATAGAAAAAGGGCCTCCGGATCTGCAGACGTAGCAGATCATACCTCGAGGTCTCCGAATGTGCTGCTGAATCACCTAAGTTGAGCTTGTCCTGATGTACTTGGATCTGCACAACAAAAGTGTGCAGAAGAGTAGCATGAGTACACCACGGCGGTACTCAGTAAAGGCCAAGCCTAACCTCGATGGAGTAGTGACGAGGAAGGTTATGGCCCTACTGAGAGAACAATTACATAATAATCAAAACAGTAAGAAGCAGCAATATGTGAGAATAAATCTGAAGTAACATCAATAAGGTAATTACTACAACGGACTACGAATAACTAACTACAAGTAACCAACTCAACCAGCAAGTCCAGGACCTGTGGGAATTGAACCCACAGTCTCACTCTATAATCAACAATCCAGGAGCTACGGGAATTTAACCCGCAGTCCCAATATCAGTATCTCCGGGTCTCTGGGAATCGAACCCGCAGCCCGTGTCTCAATACCTCAAGATGTGTCTCAATGATCTCAAGATCTCCGGGAATCGAACCCGCAATCCATATCTCAATAATATATCAATAAACTTCGGGTCTCTGGGAATCGAACACGCAGCCCTTGAATCTCCGGGAATCGAACCTGCAGTCCACAAACAATACTACTCCGGGTCTCTGGGAATCGAACCCAGAGCCCTGAGATCTTCGGGAATCGAACCCGCAATCCACCAACACAACAAATAAAGAAATGCACAGAGAAAATATAATATGCTTAACTACAACTTCACCCAAAAACTAGTACCAACAATTTTCAAGAAGTTCAAGTAAGACAATTAGGCAATTAGACAGATACATCCTATATAATCATGATTTTCTAACGATTACCAGGTAAATGTAACAATTTAATCAACTAAGAACAGGAATATCACGAATCAGACAATTCAAGTAAAGTGAGTTACAACAACCAGCGCATGTACACGCCCGTCACCTCACGTACAAGGCATTTAAGCTATCACATAATATCCTAGGGGTGAAGGTTCCACCACACGAGGTTAGACAAGCCACTTACCTCGACTCCGGTACAAAACCGCTAAGAGACAAGTCGCTTGCCGCGAATATCGGCCTCCATAGGTGTAGTATCTGAAAAGAATCAATAGAATTACATCAAAATAGGCCAATTGGGCATTACCCAATTGAAACAATTCAAAATACACCAAAAACTACAAGTTGCCAAAACCCGACTTTCGGTACGCTTCTCGAAAAATTATGAAAGTTATATATTCGGGTTCCTTATCTCAATACGAGTCCATGCATATAAAATTTACGGAAAAGGGCTTGATATATCCTTCTACTTTGTTTTATTGTTCAATCCTGTCCCCCGTTAAATTTTCCGTCCAAATTTACCCTTGCCGTCAGTCAAAGTTCTATATTTGCCCCTATTTTAACGGCCGGGACACGTGGCACATTCTGAATACGGAAAAGGGCCTGATATATCCCTATACTTTATTTTATTGTTCAATCTTATCCCTCGTTATACTTTTCGTCCAAGTTTACCCATGCCCTCCATCAAAGTTTTATATTTGCTCATATTTTAACGGCCGGGACACGTGGCATATTTTAGGAGAAAGAACCAGTACAGAAACAAAAAAACTCGAAACCGACTTAGAACTCATGACCCTCATGCTCGTTTTTCCTCTCTTAATTTTTTTCCAAACTTCTCTTAAATAAATACTTTTAATCTGTGTAAGAGATTATCTTAGTTTGACAAAGAGATGATGTTCAAGACATAAGGTTCTGTCATCTCTTTGCTTGTTGCCAATATTTTTTTCTTTACTTCTATTTTCTTATTCCTCACTCCCTTACATTTTTTTCTTCCTCTTCTTATCACTGAATGAAACTCTACCTTGACAATAAAACTACTCGAAGTCGCTCACAATTCTTTGCATATGTATTTTTTCAATCTCATTGATTTAAGAAAAAATTGAAATAGGTGTGGCAGAAAATTTGAAACTTCAGACGAGCTTGATGGAATTCTTTCTCCGGCGATCTCAAAACAACGATAGGAGGTTGATTCCAATTTCGAACAATTATATGAAGCTGGGAAAGTAATTTCTACGGCTAAAACAAATATAGTAAGATTTCATACATGACCAAGTACTCAAGACCATTCATAAAGTCGCGCTGGTGCCGAAAATTGTGTTTTTGAACCTTATCTCTTTGTCAGACTAAGATAATCTCTTACAAAGATTAAAAAGTTTTTATTTAAGAGAAGTTTGGAAAAAAAATTAAGAGAGGAAAAACGGGGCATGCAGGTCATGGGTTCTAGGGCGGTTTGGAGTTCTTTTGTTTTTGTACTGATTCTCTCTCCTAATGCTACGTGTCCCTACTCCTAAAATAAGAAGAGGAAGAAAAAAATGTAAGGGAGTGAGGAATAAGAAAATAGAAGTAAAGAAAAAAATATTGGCAACAAGCAAAGAGATGACAAAACCTTATGTCTTGAACCTCATCTCTTTGTCAAACTAAGATAATCTCTTACACGGATTAAAAGTATTTATTTAAAAGAAGTTTGGGAAAAAAGTAAGAGAGGAAAAACGAGCATGAGGGTCATGGGTTCTAAGTCGGTTTTGAGTTTTTTTCTTTCTGTACTGGTTCTTTCTCCTAAAATATGCCACGTGTCCCGGCCATAAAAATAGGAGCAAATATAGAACTTTGATGGAGGGCATGGGTAAACTTGGACGGAAAGTATAACGAGGGATAAGATTGAACAATAAAATAAAGTATAGGGATATATCAGGCCCTTTTCCGTATTCAGAATGTGCCACGTGTCTCGGCCGTTAAAATAGGGGCAAATATAGAACTTTGATTGACGGTAAGGGTAAATTTGGACGGAAAGAATAACGGGGGACATGATTGAACAATAAAACAAAGTAGAGGGATATATCAGGCCCTTTTCCGTAAAATTTATTAAAATTGGACTCTGTTTGCTCATTCAAATCTATGATTCTCTATAATTTAGGCCTAGGGCTAAAACCCCCCATTAATCCTCCATTAACAATGAAATACTCAAGGATTTCATGATAAAGTAACGAATTTAGGTCAAGAAACTTACCCCCGATGATTACCCGATGATATCCCAGCGATTTCCCGTCAATACCTTCTCTTGGAACTCAAAAATGGAGGTTTTGTGTAAATGGGTCGCGGATGAACTATTCTGGGTTTTAATATTTCTGACTGGACATTAACCCTTCACGTTCGCGTCATCGCTCATACGTCCGTGATACCTTTCCAAAATGACCCTTTGCGGATGCGATGCCCTTCATGCGTTGGCGATGAAGAAAATCCCAGCCTCCAAAGTTTGAACTACGCGAACGCGGCCTTCCCATCGCGAACGCGATGCCTCTCGAAGCAAACCTACGTGAACGTGGCCTCGACCATCGCGAACGCGATGCTTATTCAGCTGACCCTACACAAACGCGGGCCCTGCCACGCGAACGCGATGACCAAAGGTCTGCTGCACTGCTGCTGCATTTTCTGCAGATTCTAAGGTTCCAAAATGTCCGAATGGTGGTCCGAATTCATCTTGGGGTCCTCGGGACCCCAACGAAAACCACCAACATACTCCAAAACACGATACAAACTTGTTCCAATCATAAAAACATGTCCTTAAACACATAAAACATCGAATTATGGCGGATTCAAGCCTAAGTTTTCATCTAAACTTCCGAAATCAACATTCAATCAAAAACCCGAAGAAACGACGTCCGAATGACCTGAAAATTTGCGGGCATATCTAAAATCACATAAAGAAGCTATAGAAATTGTCGAAATTCCATTCTGACCCCCGGATCAAAATCTCACCTATCGTTCGAATTCGCCAAAATTTCAAACTTTGGCATTTCAAGCCTAATTGAGCTACAAACCTCCAGAATATATTCTGAACGCACTCCCTACCCTAAAATCACCTAACGGAGCTAATGGAACCATCGAATTTCCGTTTCAAGGTCGTCTTAACACTGTTCCGACTACGGGCCATTTTCCAACTATAAAGCTTCCATTTAGGGACTAAGTGTCCCAAAACACTCCAAATTCCAGAACCGACCCTCCCGGCAAACCACAATAGCAGAAATGAACTTAGGGTTACATTTAAATTAGGGATCAAGGCATAAATTTCAAAAACGACTGGCTGGGTCGTTACACATATCAACCCCCTACCCAAAAGAGGTTCCAACCAAGGCTGGAGTACAAAGTGAGAAGGTAGTAGCAAGGAGAAAAGTCCTTCACTCCTAATTGTGAATCATATGCTAGTCTGTTCCAAATGTTGAGGCAACTAGAGCCGTTGAAGCCGATTCAGATAAAAATGCTGAAGAGATTTCCAAATAATTTTGATTTTCCTCAAAGGTGTGCATACTGCTCTAACGCCTTGGGGCACAACATAGAAAAGTGTTGGCATCTCAAAAGAGCAGTCCATAAGCTTATTGATGCAGGTGACATTACCGTGCAAAATCCAAATGCAGCAGATACTAGACAAAGTCCATTGTATGTTCAAAATGAGACGTATATGGCGGACACGACTTGTGTGGACAAGGAATATGAGGACTGTCTTGAATCCCTTGAGGGGCCACTTACCGCAAAGTTTTCAGTGCTCTCAGTTTCGATTCCAGAGGTTGATCTTGAGGACGAGTTGGCAAAAAGGACCCGAAAGCTATTTGCTAAAGTCAATGTGATGGAAATGGGTAGAGGTCCTAGTAATCTTGATGTGAAGCCCATTGGCTAAGATGTCAGGCTAATTGGAAAGACACTCCTTTCTTGGCTAGCCAGGGAGGAGTCGAGGTAGTTTATGTTTTGTCTTCTCTGTTTGTTCGCTTTATTTTAGGGTTGTAATACGGACATTGCCTTCTGGTTCAAACCTTTCTTCTCATTTTGTCTAGTTTGTTTAGTTGTAGTAACTCGTCTAATGTTCTTTAGGATTGTTCCAGGGTTGCAACCCATGTCTGTTTTGCTTGTTTTGTTCAAACCCTTTTCACCATCTGTCTAATGCAATCTCATGTTTTCTATTAGTTTTGGTCAGTTTTTGTTTAGGTTACTTTTTCTCCTATAGTTCTCTACATCCTAACTCAAGTGACATGACATGAACGCATAATTCTCAGCCTGATCTTGAAAGCTAGTCTAATAATGAAGCAATGGCACAGTTTTGAACATGACAAAAGAGTCATTTGAGCAAACAAGTAAAGATTCACGCATTCTGAGATAAACTAAAGCTTGAATTGAGTGAAACTGAGGCAGTAAGTATGGAATCAAGAGGTTGATAAGAGCATACAACAAGGAAATGTTTCTCAAGCAGTTTGAGGTAAATGTGTCTGTGCTGAAATGCATTCTTCCACATCAAGGTAAGGTTGACTCAAGTATACTCTGAATTGACAAGGATCATTCATTGGGACAAAGGTATTGCCTATCGGCACTTTCTATTTGTGATGATGCCATTAGTGGATATTGTGCATGATTTCTTTGCTTATCTTCAATTGCACCCTTGTACTTGGCATTCTCAAAGTTTGGTATGACGAAGGCTTTTTATTCTGCTACCCAAACACTTTTATCTTTTGCTACCCCTTTTGAGCATTAATTTATTTTGTTTCATACCCCTCTTTTGGAATCAGAAATAGAGTCAGAAACTATAAAATGAAAAGAAAAGGAGAAAAGGAAGGAAAAAAAGAAGAAAAAAAACAAAAACAAACAACATCTTTGTCGTTTGAACTACGTTCGACCTGATTCTTATCACCACAAGATACGTAGGCAGCCTTACAGTTCGGTCACATCAAATAAAATATTTTATAATCCCCCGAAATCAATACTGGGGTAGATTTTCTAAGAAATCCCATCAAAGAAAAAATCCAAAAAAATTCCCCAAACTTCATGAAACTGGGGCAGAAGTTTTAATTTTGCCAAAAGACATGATTCCAAAAGTTATAATTTTGAACCCTTTCATCTTGAATTATTTTGAGCCTTAATGCTACCCTTTCTTTCCAATCCTATCCAAATGCCTACATTACGGTCCAAAGAAAGACCGTCTGACCAATCTTTGAGGATGCCAAATCAAGTGTGTGGTGAAAGTATGATCGTCCTGCATCATGGGTAATACATTTTTTCTCGGCACAATGAGAGAAAATGATAAAAGGAGAGTCTTATCGGTGAAAACCCTCAGGGGCACCGTGAGGCGACAGTGAGTTGAGAAAAGAGCAAAATGAGGAGGCTTTATGGTGAAAAACTTCAGGGCACTACAAGTAGATTGAGGATTGAGGATCAAATGGAAAAATTGAAGTGCTGAAGCCCAGTTTCACAACGAAGAGGTACAACAAGAGTTGAATATTAGACTTGCTTGAGAGATTAGGCCACTTAATCCAAAGGTGCATATCCTGATCATTAGGGTTGGTATCCACATCTGATACGTTTCTACTTTGTAATTTCTTATTTGGTATCATTTATTTCCCTTGTCCCTTATTTTTGTTCCTCTCATTTTGTTTGAGTCCCTTCTTGAGTCTGTTTGGTAAGAACAAGTGAGAAATGACTTCAAAATATGCCACCAGCTTTTCAATTGCACAAAACGAATTTGGCTAGCACACCAAAGTGGCATA
>JASVEL010014026.1:0-22500 GCA_032618575.1 Nicotiana noctiflora
GCATGCAAAGCCAGAGCCAACTTCTTTGAAGGATGCAACTTTATTTGTCAAATATGGTTAATCGAACATCTATGCCATTATCCTTTGTTCTCAAGCTGTGGGCCGGCAGGAAGAACGTGCCTTGAATAATTTTACACGAGGACAAAAGCAGTTAAATTTCCAGAGGGAGTAAAGGATTGGATTTCACATCTACGATCATTGACCGACGGCCAGATTGATTGGACATATGATTGGTTACCTCTCGACGAGGTGATTTATATGCCGATAGAAGGGTCACACTTTTTGATCATGGGTTTAAAAAGTATCCAGCCTTATGCCCCGTACAGGGCTCTGTGACAGCTTGGTAGATGTCAAATTATACCAAAGGACGGGGACCTCAGTTCACAAGCTATAGAGATTAGTTCGGATGGACAATTCCTGGAAGGAAAGGTCCGCCAGATTTGGAATGAATGTCAGAACTTGAAGGTAGATACTTGTGTGCAGAAAAAAGCTCGAGGTAAAGTGTCGTCCAGGTATTCCGCATGGTATCGACGGGGTGTTGAGCACGACAGGCCTTCGAAAAGACCCTACTTACAAGATCTGGTGGAGCAATCTAAAGAAAACAGGAATTGGGCGGCCAAAGAGAGTGAATATAAGGCCAAGATCAGCTTGCTGGAAGAACAATTGAGAAATCTCCAATTTGAAAGCGATTTGCAAACAACATCCAACGAAGGAGAGAAAAAGCAGCTGAAGAAAGAAAATGAAATGCTGAAGGCTCAGGTTGCTAAAATGAAAATTGCATCCGAGACACCTGTTCCCTTAGCCCGAGATGAAAAATTGATTGAAACTCTTCAGCACAAGGTGAATGACTACAGCTTCGACTTAGACAAAGCAGAAAAGGAGTTAGTTAGGGCTCGGAAGCAAATGGACAGAGATGCCGAGGAAAGAGCCATGTTGGTTCAACAACTACAGGATAAGCATGAGTTTGAGGTATCTCGACTAAGAAAGAAGATTGTTACAGCCACTGTCAAAAGTAACAAGGTCATCAAAGATCTCGAAGAAGAAAGAGAACATTTTTACATGACTATGGCTCGATTAGAGTTGGAGCTACAACAAATACAAAGGGAGAACCAATGCACTTTAGATGCTCACACCAAACAGATCAGCCGATTGCTTCAAGAGAAAGGGGTTATTCGAGAGAAAATTGTTCATATTGCTCAGTACATCACCCGGAAGAGCCAGCTTTGTGAAGACATGTCCCGGGGAACATTTGTGTCAGCAGTGAAGTTCTTTGTGCAGCAAGTCATGTCCGACCTGGATAGGCTCCAAAAGGGATGAGCATATAGGCCCGCGGCACGACCGAATGATGTCTCGCGGGCACTAGGAGCATTGATGTATTCTTAGGGCATGCATTCCGTAATTCTCTGCATTAGTAGTACAACATCTTGTAAACCGATGTTTTGAGCTATTAATGAAAATCAAGAGTTGTTGTCAATCCTTTTGCTTTATGTCAATTCTTTATTTTTCGATAGGCAAATAAATAGGAACGCAAATCAATAAGGAAAAAGAAAAGAAAAAGAGAGAAAAAGAAAAAAAAATAAAAAAAAAGAAAAGAAAAGGAAAAGAGAAAAAAAAAGAGAAGAAAAAGAGAAAAGAAAAAAAAAGAGAATGATGAGATTGGTTCAAAATAAACAACGGTCGGGATGAGGCATGACGATCAGAGGCAAAATGTGTTTATTCTAAATCGTTGCATCCTATCCCTTTATGTGCTAACCACTAGCATGTGTTGCTGTTTATGAGATTCGGATTTCTAGTTGGCAACTGGCATTCTGGCTACTCATCCCTACAACACAAGATCAAAGACAATGACAAAGGCCGTGTCACAAGAGATTGAACCAATAGTTATGGACCCCGCCCAGGAGGAGGAAGTTGTGGATGTGACGGGGATGAAGGAAGAGATGTACAAGCTTAAACAGCAGATGGCTGAGATGTACCAGGCTTGGTCGAGGGGTCAACCCTTGCCTACTTATCCCGCTAACCCTGCATACATCCCTCTAACCAATCCCAACCATGAGCCACCTACTATGAATTCGTCCTCTACATATCCTGACTATTACCACTGCTATGCTTCCACCTCTCAAGTACCACTACCTCTGTCAAAACAAGTACCACCCCAGCCACCCCAGGTTGCTCCGGTATATGTAGCACCTCCACCTGCAGCCTTGCATAAGTCATCCAGTGAACCGTTGTTCCATGTACAAGACATCCACTACTACCCACCTGAACCAACCTTCCGGCAGCATGAGTCACACACTCCGTTGATGGAGGCAATTAAAGAGAAACCTATCAAGAATGCAGAACAAGAGGAGATGGTCAGAAAAATAAAGAGTTTGGAGCATGCCTTTCGTAACATGCAAGGGTTAGGGGGACAAGTAAGTGTGGCATACAAAGACCTACGTCTGTTTCTAGAAGTGCAACTTCCTGTCGGATTCAAGTTGCCGAAGTTTGACATGTATAGTGGACATGGAGATCCGGTCGCCCATCTTAGAGGATACTGCAGCAAGATGCGGGGAGCAGGGGGAAGAGATGAGCTTCTGATGGCATACTTCAGCCAAAGTTTGAGTGGTTCCGCATTAGAATGGTACACGCGCCAAGATCACACCAGATGGTTTATCTGGGATGATCTTGCATAGGCATTTGCGAACCATTTTCAGTACAATTTGGAAATCAAACCGGATAGGTTGTCACTTACTAAAATGGAAAAGAAACCTGGTGAAAGCTTTAGAGAATACGACTTTAGATGGAGAGAGCAGGCGGCGAGGGTGGATCCACCGATGAAAGAAAGTGAAATGGTAGACTGTTTCTTGCAGGCTTTGGAGCCTTCCTACTATGGACATTTAGTGTCAGCCATTGGAAAGAATTTTAATGAAGTTGTAAAAATGGGAAGTTTCGTGGAAGAAGGATTGAAAACTAACAAGATTATGAGTTTTTCAACAATCAAGGCCACAAATCAGGCCATTCAGACTGGGAGTGGAGGAACCATTGGGAAAAAGAAGAAAGAGGAAGTGTCAGTTGTAGAGAGCAAGCCCTGGAACCATAGCCAATACCACCACCCACCACGACCATATCAGCCATACCCACCAACCCTATATAACCCACCAACATCATACAACCCACCTCCACCATACTACCCACCTACTACCCCATACTACCATAATCCACAAGCCCAAACTTATCCACCACCACCACAGGTATGGCGAGCCCAGGCCCCGCAGAATGTTTATCACACACAAAACACCTACCCCCCTTCTAGAACTTACAGAAACCCGAACAAACCCAACTTCAGGCCCGACCCGGAGATGAGGAACAGGAATCGGGCGAAGAAAACATTCACCCCGCTGGGGGAATCCTATACTAGCCTCTATCACCGATTAAAGGAATTGGGAATGTTGAGCCCAATCGAGTCAAAGCTTCCGAACCCACCTCCAAAGAATATTGATCAGTCGGTCCGGTGCGAGTATTGCTCTGGAGCACCAAGACACGACACTGAGAAATGTTGGCATTTGAAGAACGTTATTCAAGAGCTCATTGATAGCCGGAGGATTGAGGTACTGGCTCTGGAGGCCCCAAACATTACTCAGAACCTACTGCCGGCTCATCATGAAGCACATATTAGTTGGCACAAGAGTAGAGCAGCCAGAAGCCATCCCAGTCGGTCATGATGATAAAGGCCAGTAGCAAAGCAGAGAAGGAAATTGAGAAAGGAAAAATGATAGGTGAAGAACTAGTGAAAAAGCAACCAGCGGTGGAAACTTTGAAAGTTGTGGTACCAGGTGTGAAACCAGTGTTAACAGTGAATGGCGCAAGCTTGGAACCAGTAATCATAAGACCAGTGGTACAGATGCCAGTAGTAGATACCAAGACTGTACCTTAGAACTACAATAAGGTGGCAGTAGTGTACAAAGGGAAAGAAGTGATTGGAGAAATCAACAAGACGCACGGTCTAACTCGGTCCGGGAGGTGTTTTGCCCCGGAAGAGTTAAGAAAAATGAAGGAAGTGAAAGAGATTCATTTGAAGAAGCCTGTGTCCGAAGAAGAAGCAGAAGAATTCCTCAAGAAGATAAAATCTCAGGATTACTCCATAGTCGAGCAGTTGAGGAAGAAACCTGCCCAGATCTCTCTGCTCTCATTGTTGATCCATTCGGAAGAACACAGAAAAACACTGATGAAGATATTGAATGAGGTGCATGTCCCTGAAAAGATCTCGGTTTGTCATCTCGAAAAGATTACCAACAAGATATTTGAATCCAACAAGATTACATTCTCAGACAGTGAATTGACCATTGAGGGGACTGAACATAACAGGGCGCTTTATCTTACAGTGAAAAGCGAGGAGTCAGTGGTCACCCGGGTGTTGATAAATAATGGCTCAAGTGCAAACATTTGCCAGCTCTCGACGCTTGGAAAGTTGAATATCTGTCCTGACAGAATCCAAAAAAACAGTGTGAATGTAAGAGGATTTGATGGAGGAAGTAAGAACACTTTGGGGGATATCATCTTGGAGGTTACCATCAGGCCTGTGGACTTTACGGTGGAGTTTCAGGTGTTAGACAATGCAGTGTCTTACAATCTATTGCTGGGTCAACCAAGGATCCATGCAGCCAAAGCCGTGCCGTCATCCCTGCACCAAATGATCAAGTTTGAATGGGAGCATCAAGAAGTCGTAGTGCATGGAGAGGGAGACACATGCAATGTCATAATGCCATTTGATGATGTTGATGGAGACAAAGGTTCTTGGGTATACCAGGTGACAGATACTGTAACAGTGAACAAGATTGCTGAGGGCGAGAAATTGCCAATCCCTACCGTGGCACCTGCTGCTGTGATGGTAGCCCGGGAAATGCTTAAAAATGGATTTGCACCAGGGAAAGGGCTAGGGAAAGCTTTGTAAGGAATAACCCAACCAGTTCAGCTGCCAGTGAACAAAGACACCTTCGGCTTGGGATTCAAACCCACCTATGCCGACTTCCAAAAAGCCCAGAAAACCAAAAAGAAAAACTGCACCCTTCCAAAACCCATCCCCAAGCTGTCTGACACATTTGCCAAGCCTGGTACAAAAGGACATCTGACATCTGCTGCATCTAGGTATGTCGAGACCAGACCTGATGAGGAGCTCTTAAGGAGGTTCGAAATGATATTTGGGGATGTGAACATGGTAGAAATGGGAGAGGGTACTAGCAGGATGGACGTTCAGTTCGTGGGATCTGGTGTTATGCTCAACAACTAGGAAGCCACTCCTTTCCCAATCAGGAAGGAGTCTTGGTAGTTAGCTCTTGAAAATTTATCATCATTTCCCCGAAAAAGCAATTTTTACTTTCTGTAGTCCCCCATCTTCCATGGAAATCAATATGTACCCAAGACTTTGTTCATCTTTGAGATATCAATGAAATGCAGTTTTCTTCTTTCTTCATTTTTTGCCTTATTTTTTATCTTTTCTTTTGTACAGTTCCATATGTGCTGATTCTGATGACATGTCATGCATGAAGAATTCCCGGCCCAGTTCTGACAATCGAATTATCATACAAGAATTGAGAATGATAGTGAGATAGAATATGAGGATGAGGAAACCCTGGAGGAAATAAGTAAGGACCTAAACCAATATGAGGAAAAACCCAAAGCGAACTTGAGTGAGACAGAATCCATCAATTTGGGGAGCGAAGATAATGTCCGGGAAATGAAAATCAGTGTTCATTTGGAAACCTCCCTTAGGGAAGAGTTGATAAGGTTGCTGCATGAATTCAAGGACATCATTTCTTGGTCCTACGATGACATGCCCGGACTTAGTACTGACTTGGTGGTACACAAGTTGCCTATCTATCCTGAATGCCGGCCTGTGAAGCAAAAATTGCGAAAGTTTAAAACAGACATCAACATAAGGATAAAAGAAGAGGTGAATAAGTAGTTTGAGGCAAAGGTCACACGAGTTACTAAGTACCCCACCTGGTTGGCGAATGTTGTGCCAGTCCCAAAGAAAGATGGAAAAACCAGGGTGTGTGTGGATTACAGAGACCTTAACAAAGCCAATCCAAAGGATGATTTCCTGTTGCCGAACATCCACATATTGATCAACAATTGCACCAAGCATGAGATTGGTTCATTTGTAGATTGTTACGCTGGTTATCACCAGATTCTAATGGACAAAGAAGATGCGGAGAAAACTGCTTTCATTACACCTTGGGGAACATATTGCTACAGAGTGATGCCGTTTGGGTTAAAGAATGCAGGAGCTACTTATATGAGGGAAATGACCACAATGTTCCATGATATGATGCATCGAGAAATCGAAGTTTATGTGGACGATGTCATCATAAAGTCCAAGAAGCAACATGATCATGTGAGGGATTTGAGGAAGTTTTTCCAGAGACTCCGGAGGTACAATCTTAAACTCAATCCTGTAAAATGCACTTTTGGAGTACCTTCAGGGAAGCTGTTGGGGTTTATAATGAGTCGGCGGGGTATTGAACTAGATCCATCAAAGATCAAGGCTATCCAGAGTCTACCTCCGCCGAAGAATATGAAGGAAGTAATGAGCTTATTGGGAAGGCTGAATTATATTAGTCGGTTCATCGCTCAGTTGACATCAACATGCGAGCCGATCTTCAAGTTGTTAAAGAAAGATGCAGCGGTAAAATGGACCGACGAATGTCAGGAAGCCTTCGACAAAATCAAGGAATATTTAGCAAATCCTCCGGTGCTAGTTCCTCCAGAGACGGAAAGACCTTTGATCTTATATCTGACGGTGCTTGACAATTCTTTTGGTTGTGTGCTAGGACAGCACGATGAGACGGGGCAACAAAGAGCAGGCTATATATTACCTTAGTAAGAAATTCACATCTTACGAGGTAAAGTATATGCAGTTAGAAAGAACTTGTTGTGCATTGACCTGGGTGGCCCAGAAACTGAAGCAGTATCTGTCAGCATACACCACGTACCTGATATTATGGTTGGATCCGCTTAAGTACATATTCTAGAAGCCCATGCCTACAGGAAGACTTGCTAAATGGCAGATTCTGCTCACAGAATTTGACATCGTTTATCTAACTCGTACGGCAATGAAGGCTTAGGCAGTTGCAGATCACTTGACAGAGAATCCCGTGGATGATGAATATGAGCCATTAAAGACATATTTTCCAGATAAAGAGGCAATGTATGTCGAAGATATAGAACAGAGTGAAAAGCCAAGATGGAAGATGTATTTCTACGGAGCTGTCAACAGTAAGAGAGTTGGTATCGGAGCAGTACTCATTTCCGAAACGGGTCAACACTACCCCGTCACCGTTCAGCTTTGATTTTTCTGTACCAACAATATGGCCGAATATGAGGCGTGTATCTTGGGATTGAGGATGGCAATAGACATGGGTGTTCAAGAGATTTTGGTCATGGGTGACTCGGATCTTTTGATACACCAAATCTAGGGAGAATGGGAAACAAGGGATCTGAAATTGATACCTTACTGGTATTGTTTACATGAGTTGTCCCAAAGATTCCAGTCCATAGAATTCAAACATATCCCAAGAATGCATGAGTTGTCCCAAAGATTCCAGTCCATAGAATTCAAACATATCCCAAGAATGCACAACGAAGTTGCAGATGCTCCGGCCACACTATCCTCTATGTTATATCATCCGGACAAAGCCTATATAGATCCACTCCAGATCCAGGTGCGCGACCAGAATGCTTACTATTTTGCTGTGGAAGGAGAATTGGACGGAGAATCGTGGTATCACGACATCAAGGAATACTTGAAGGCAGGCAAATACCGGAACAAGCCGCTGGAGATCAGAATAGAGCTATCAGACGCTTGGCTAATGGCTTTTTCCTCAGTGGAGGAATCATATATAAGAGAACACCAGACCTGGGATTGTTGAGGTGTGTGGATGCACAACAAGCTGATGAGATTATGATTGAGGTGCATGCTAGAGCCTGTGGACCCCATATGAGCAGTTACATCTTAGCAAAGAAGATTCTGAGAGCCGGGTATTACTGGCTCACCATGAAGCGGGATTGTATCAGGTATGTGAGGAAATGCCACCAATGCCAAGTACATGGAGATCTAATTCACTCCCCGCCTTACGAATTGCATACAATGTCTGCACCTTGGCCGTTTGTTGCTTGGGGCATGGATGTTATTAGACCAATAGAGCCAGCAGCTTCTAACGGGCACAGATTCATTTTGGTCGCGATTGATTACTTCACTAAGAGGGTTGAAGCAAAGACATTCAAGGCGGCAACAAAGAAAGCTGTGGTGGATTTTATGCATGAAAATATCATATGCCGGTTCGGAATTCCCAAGGTGATCATCACAGATAATGGGGCCAATCTGAACAGTCATCTCATGGCGGAAGTTTGCCAGCGATTTAAGATCACACATCGCAATTCCACTCCATATAGGCCAAAGGCAAATGGGGTAGTAGAAGCTGCAAATAAGAATATCAAGAAGATCCTTAGGAAAATGGTGGAGGAATCCAGACAATGGCATGAGAAGTTGCCTTTCGCTCTTATGGGTTATCGCACGACAGTGCACACTTCAATCGGCGCCACACCTTATTCATTAGTGTACGGGACATAGGCTGTTATACCCGCAGAAATAGAGATACCGTCATTACGAATCATAACTGAAGCTGGAGTAAATGACGAAGAATGGGTAAAAGCCCGGCTGGAACAATGAAGTCTAATCGATGAGAAAAGGTTGGCCGCAGTTTGCCACAGGCAATTGTATCAACAGAAAATGGCCAGATCATATAATAAGAAGGTGCGTCGTCGGAACTTTGAAGTTGGGCAACTTGTATTGAGGCGTATCTTACCGCATTGGGTCAAAGCAAAGGGCAAATTTGTGCCAAATGCTGGGACCATTTGTGGTATCACAGGTGTTGTCTAATGGGGCATTATAATTGACAGACGTTGAAGGAAAGTGCATAGAGACTTCTATCAATTCAGATGCGGTCAAAAGATACTATGTATGATTCCTTTTCAATTGTATGATTGTATTTTGTTGTGATTTTGGAATTGAAATGACGAAGGCATTTTATTCTCTATCCAAACACTTTGTCCATTGACATCCCCCTTTGAGCCATGTTCGATATATTCTTTTATACCCCTCTCTCGGAATTGCTTATGGCACAATAACGAAAATGAAAAATGATGATAAAAATAGAAAAAAGAGAGAAAATGAAAATGAAAAAATTATGATGAAAAAATGAATGAAAAAAAAAAGAAAAAGACAAAGAAAATCGGGAAAAAGTCAAAAACAAATTCATTTATTGATGGCGTAGTAATGAACTACGTTTGACTTGATCCCGAAAGGGTACGTAGGCAGCATCACTGAGGTTCAATCATAATAAAGGAAAAATCCAAAAACCCCCCACATATTGAAACTGTGGCAGAAGTTATGTTTTATAATTCCGAGAGTTGTAAATATTTCTAAACCCTCGTAAGATTTTGGGCCTTTATACCTTTCTTTCTTAACCCATCGAAAAGCCACATTACAGTCCAAAGAAAGACCATCTAATCAATTTCAAGAGAATAACGAATGCAACAAAATGAAGGAAGAACGAGACATTGGACAACATCAGTGGTACAGAAAACAAAATACAAAAATAGAAAAAAAGAAAAAATTAAAACTGAGAGAGTCTCATCGGTGAAAACCCTAACCGGCACCGTGAGGCGGTCATGAGTTAGAGAGAAATAAAATGAGAGAGTCTTGTCAGTGAGAACCTTTAACGGCACTGCAGGGCGATTGTGAGGCTGAGAGAGAATAAATGAGAGAGTCTTATTGGTGAAAACCTTTCGAGGCACCATGGGGCGATCGTTAGGATTACCATGAAAAGAAAAAGAGGCAACAAAAAATAGCATCGGTTTGGGTCAGAAACAATCTGGAGACCGAATAATGGGTTGAATGAACTGGGTTAGAGTTTAAATACATGGCATGGTCCATGGAATCAGCCAACATACCCAGATAAGTTCTACCACTTCTCCGAAGCACCCTTACCCTCTTTCATTTTTCTGCATTTCATTGTTTGCCTTTTTGAGAGCTAACTACTAGCTTCGGTGATAAGACGCTGAAATAACACTGGAACTGAAAAGAAAAGGAAAAGAGGCGGGGAGGAAATAAAGAAGTTTGGCGAACAAAGCCAAAAGAAAAGAAAACAAAAAGTGAAAAACAAGAAAATACAAAAAGAGCTCGCAGGAGATAGTCAACTGAAAGACAACACAGTGAAAAAAAAAGCAAAAAAAGAGGAATGCAATAAGAGGCAGGGACGACAAATGCCAGTTGCCAGCAGTTACATCTAATAAATGTTTGTTTCATGATTTAGATAGGAACAAATCGTCACTAATCACTTTAAAGTGATTGTGACCAATGTGGAAAGGTAGAAAACACCAAAAAGAGAAAGTTCAGCAAATTGAAGGAATTCACAGGTGAAAGTCACTCAGTCAAAGAAAATACCAAAAACAAGAGGAAAGTATCATCTCCAAAATCCACTCCACAGTTATCAAACTGAGGGAATATTTTTCCGCAATTTTTAATTTCTTGCATCAGGCGCCCACCTGGATAACAAGGGAATATTTTTATGCAAATATTTAATTTTCATGCATCAGGCGCCCACCTGGATAACAAGGGAATATTTTTCTATAAATTTTTAATTTCCATGCATCAGGCGCCCACCTAGATAACAAGGGAATACTTTATGCAAATATTTAATTTCTTGCATCAGGCGCCCACCTTGATAACAAGGGAATATTTTTCTGCAAAATCTTTAATTTTATGCATCAAGCGCCCACCTGGATAACAAGGGAATATTTTCCGAAAATTTTTAATTTCTTGCATCAGGCGACTACCTGGATAACAAGGGAATATTTTCTGCAAAATCTTTAATTTCATGCATCAGGCGCCCACCTAGATAACAAGGGAATACTTTCCGCAAATGTTTAATTTCTTGCATCAGGCGCCCACCTGGATGACAAGGGAATATTTGTCTGCAAAAATCTTTAATTTTCATGCATCAGGCGCCCACCTAGATAACAAGGGAATACTTTTCTGCAATTTTATTTCTGCAACTCTGGTGGTGTTAGCTAACATGAGTAACACCGTAACATAAAAGCCCATACTGGGGCAGAAGAAAAGTTTTGTCGTTTTGTATTGTTTCGAGCAGGCATCAGCTTGAGGGAAAAAAGTATCATTGGAAATCAAAAAAAAAAGAGAGGGGGAAGCGAGAAAAGAAAATCAACAAAAAAGAGAGTCAGCATCACAGAAAATCAAAGAAAAAATGACAAGGAAGAGCAAACAGGAAGCTAGATAGGAAAAATTGTAATTGTAGAATCATAGCTTGGAATAGCTTCTTCATATTACATTTCACCCCCCGGTGTAATAAGGAGTAAGTCAGCAAATCTCAACAGTGTCAATGCAATAGTGAGTCTGGTGGTTTTTACTTGCCAGACCTTCCCGAACTACACTGACCTGATTCCTGTTTAGCCCAGGATATGTAGGCAACCTCTAAAGCAGGGTGCGGTCAAAAGGTTTTCAAAAATGCTTTCACGGAATGTGCCAATGTGCAAAAATCTCTCATTACTGCTCACTTGTCTTTGCACCGAAACTCTTCGTGTTCCCGAGCAAAGAGGGGCAGCTGTGAGCACATGATTTTTGCACTAGGTAGACAAAAATTCCAAAATTAAAATAAAATAATATTTTTGAGTGTAATTGCATGCCTTGTTTGAAATTGACTGCATTTTATGTGTTTAAAAAGTTAAAATTAGAAAAATCAAAAAATAGGTTCAATACATGCATTTTGAATTAAGTAGTTAAAAGAAAATCAAGAAAAAAAGAGCATTAATAGCGGAAATTAGGAAAAAAATAGTAGAAAACTACCAAAATTAAAAAAACAACCACGATAGACGGTCAATTACTAAATAACAACCATGATATACAAACCGAAGTTCCTATTACCACAATCGTATTTGTCAAATGGACTTATGTGGTTGTCGTAGGTCGATGCGTCCCAGTATGAATTTATGACATCACTCCCAATCTGTTATACACATAAGTTCATTGGACTAATATGAACGTATGACAACCACGATATTTAAACGGAAGGTCCTAGTATATGAATGAAATAATATTCATAGACGGTCAATTACTAAATAACAACCATGATATATAAACGGAAGTTCCTATGACTACAATCGTATTAGTCCAATGGACTTATGTGGTTGTCGTAGGCCGATGCGTCTTTGTATATGAATGAAATCATATTCATAGACGGTCAATTACTAAATAACAACCACGATGGTTGTTATTTAGTAATTGACCGTCTATGAATATTATTTCATTCATATACTAGGGCCATACGCATCGACCTATAGCAACCATATAGGCCCGTTTACTAATAGGATTACCTATGAATATACTATCAAAATTTGATTAGGAGTAATGTCATACGTTCATGCTAGGACGCATCGGCCTACGACAACCACATAAGTCCATTGGAGTAATACGATTGCAGTCATAGGACCTTCCGTTTATATATCGTGGTTGTTATTTAGTAATTGACCGTCTATGAATATGTTGTTATTCATATACTAGGATGCATAGGCCTACGACAATCACATAAGTCCATTGGACTAATACGATTGTAGTCACTGGAACTTCCGTTTATATATCGTATTAGGAGTAATGTCATACGTTCATACTAGGACGCATCGGCCTACGACCACCACATAAGTCCATTTGACTAATACGGTTGTAGTAATAGGACCTTCCGTTTATATATCATGGTTGTTATTTAGTGATTGACCGTCTATGAATATGATTTCATTCATATACTAGGACGCATCGGTCTACGATAACCTCGTAAGTCCATTTTACTAATACGATTGTAGTCATAGGAACTTTCATTTATATATCGTATTGGGAGTAATGCCATACGTTCATACTAGGACACATTGACCTACGACAACCACATAAGTCCATTGGACTAATACGATTGTAGTCATAGGACCTTCCATTTATATATCATGGTTGTTATTTAGTAATTGACCGTCTATGAATATGATTTCATTTATATACTAGGACGCATCGGCCTACGACAACCACATAAGTCCATTTGACTAATACGATTGTCGTCATAGGACCTTCATTTATATATCGCATTGGGAGTAATGTCATACGTTGATACTAGGACACATCCGCCTACGACAACCACATAAGTCCATTGGACTATTACGATTATAGTCATAGGACCTTCCATTTATATATCGTGGTTGTTATTTAGTAATTGACCGACAACCACATAAGTCCGTTGGACTAATACGATTGTAGTCATAGGAACTTCCGTGTATATATTGTATTGGGAGTAATGTCATACGTTCATACTAGGATGCATCGACCTACGACAACCATATAAGTCCATTGGACTAATACGATTGTAGTCATAGGACCTTCCGTTTATATATTGTGGTTGTTATTTAGTAATTGACCGTCTATGAATATTATTTCATTCATATACTGGGGCCATACGCATCGGCCTATAGAAACCATATAGGCCCATTTACTAATATGATTACCTATGCATATACTATGAAAATTTGATTAGGAGTAATGTCATACATTCATACTAGGACGCATCGGCCTACGACAACCACATAAGTCAATTGGACTAATACGATTGGAGTCATAGGAACTTCCGTTTATATATCGTGGTTGTTATTTTGTACTTAACCGTCTATGATTATGATTTCATTCATATACTAGGACGCATCGGCCTACAACAACCACATAAGTCCATTGGACTAATACGATTGTAGTTAGTAATTGACCATCTTAGTCCATACGCATCGGCCTATTGGGAGTAATGTCATACGTTCATACTAGGATGCATTGGCCTACGACAACCACATAAGTCCATTGGACTAATACGATTGTAGTTAGTAATTGACTGTGAATGAAATCATATTCATTCACGGTCAATTACTAACTATAATCGTATTAGTCCAACGGACTTATGTGGTTGTCGTAGGTCGATGCGTCCTAGTATATGATGTAAACCATATTCATAGACGATGAATTACTAAATAACAACCATGACATATAAACGGAAGTTCCTATAACTACAATCATATTATTGCAATGGACTTATGTCGTTGTCGTAGGCTGATGCGTCCTAGTATGACCGTATGGCATTACTCCCAATACGATATATAAATGGAAGTTCCTATGACTACAATCATATTAGTCCAATGGAATTATGTGGTTACATCCTAGTATGAACGTATAACATTACTCCTAATATGTTATGACTATAATCGTATTAGTCCAATGGACTTATATGGTTTTCGTAGGCCGATGCGTCATAGTGTGAACGTATGACATTACTCCCAATACGGTATATAAACAGAAGTTCCTATGACTACAATCGTATTAGTCCAATGGACTTATGTGGTTGTCGGAGGCCGATGCTGTCACGACCCGGATTTCCCCCACCATCGGGATCATGATGGCGCCTACTCGAGCTAGGCAAGCCAATTCACTCACCAATTTCCTATTTATACAACCACTTTGTTCTTATATTAAATAGCAAGAATAATACTCATATTTTTAAAAGCGGAAGTCTTTCGAATAAAAGATGAATAATAATGTAGAGTAACTGACATAAATCCTCTACCCAAGATGTGGAGTCACAAACTCACGAACTACTAAGGAATAACTACACATAATGATCTGAAAGAAAATAAATAATAACCGTCTGTCTTGGAACAATGAGACTACAGTAATAACAAAAGTAAATAGATGAGACGCCGGGCCTGCGAACGCCTGCAAGCTACCTCGGTCTCGGAAGTAAAGTAATCCCGCTAGTATACTACTACTACTGCTCCTGCTCAAAACCTGGACCTGTGCAAAAACGCACAAAAGTGTAGTATCGTCACAATCCGGCCCCATGTGCTGGTAAGTGCCTGGCCTATCCCGGCGAAGTAGTGACAAGCCTAGGACCAGACACTCATATAAACCTGTGCAGTTCTATATATGTATGTACCACAGAATAACAGATATATTGAGCAATACAATTAATAAAGACCACAGAATAACAGAGATATTGAGTAACACAATAAACAAAGGATGTAACATGGTGGGGGAGGACAATCAGCAACAAATAATAAATCAGTAAGATAAAAACAGAGTGTAGCAGAAACAGTTATTGCAAAGCAAGAAATTTAATGGTTGCACGACATCACCCTTCGTGCTTTTACTCTCATCCTCACCAAATAAATAAATAGAAGTGCACGGCATCACCATTCGTGTTTTTACTCTCATCCTCACATCCATGGCACGACATGATCCTTCGTGCATGGTTAAATAACAACGACACTTAATGTTCATTCGTGCATACATAATAAATATGGCACAGAATGATCTTTCGAGCATCTTAAACAGTAAAACAAGGCACGGAATGATCCTTTGTGCAAACATAAGTAAAAATGGCACGGCATCACCCTTCGTGCATTATCACTCTTCCTCACCCAAATAACAATCACAGTCAAGGGCAAAAGAATGAAACAAGTAATATGAACCGTCCCGACAAAGGAAACAATAATCATAACAATATCCCGGCAAGGGAACAACAACAACAACACAATAAAGTCTCGGCAAGGGAAACAATAATCAACCTTCACAACCCGGCAAGGGCTCAAGAACATGAATTAAGAACATCCCACATTAACTCACAACATATGTGAACAAATAACTCACGGTCATGCTAGACGCCAGTGTATAGATGCTCGTCACCACGCCTATACACCGCAGTCGATCATATAGCAATTAGCAATTATCACACTCAATCCTATTCCCTCAAACTAGGATAGATCAAACACTTACCTTAAAGCCTTGAAGTCCAATTAACCTTCAACTATCGCTTTACCTCGAAATTCAACCTTCAAGTTGCTCGAATCTAATCACAGTTGGTTCAATTACTTTAATATATACTAAAAAATTGGTTTTAATGCATAAAAATGGTTTTCTCAAAGTGTTACCCAAAATTTCCCAAAACGCCCCAGTCCCACATGGTCAAAACTCGGGGTTCGGACCAAAATCCGGTTACCCATTCCCTCACGAGTTCAATTATATGATTTTTTTCAAATCGGACCTCTAATCAAGGTCCAATTCCCCAATTTATGAAAAACCTAGGTTCCACCCAAAAACAACAAATTCAACCATAAAAACCTTTGATTTCTCATGGAAAACATGTTTAATGATGTTAGAAATTGAAAGAGTTGAGTAAAATTTAACTTACAAGTGATTTGGAGTGATGTTGCTCTTGGAAAATCGTTTGTGGTGTTTTGGGTTTTGAAAGAACGGTGAAAAAGAGGTTGAAAATCGTTTAAGTATCATATTGCATAGCTGCGGATATGGGAATTGCGAACATATGTTCATAATTGCGAACATAGCAGGTCCAGACTGCAGACGTCGCATTTGCGAGGGAATGGTTCGCATTTGCAAACACATGCCAATTCTGGCCAACTCGCATTTGCGTGATTTGGTTTGCATTTGCGGACCTGGGCTTCTCCTGGGCAACTTCACATTTGTGAATGTTGCCACACATTTGCAAACCAAGGCCTTTCCTGGGCCACTTCACATTTGCGAACCAAGGCCTATTCTGTGTCTTCTTGCAATTGCGAGTAAATCTTCGCATTTGCGAAGATATAAGCTGGGGGAAATACCAGCTGTGTTATTTTTCAAAATATGCTCTAACGGCCTATCAAATCTTTACCCGAGCCCTCGGGCTCCAAATCAAACATGCACACAACCTTAAAAACATACCACAAACTTGCTCGCGCGATCAAATCACCAATATAATATCGTTTTCATATAATTAAGCCTCAAATTCATGATTTCTTCTTTTAAACTTCATAAACTTTCAAATTTGGAACTCATGGTTCAAAACACATCAAACGACGTTCAAATGCCATCAAACTTTGCAGGAAGTACTTAAATAATATATAAGTCTTATACCGAGCGTCGGAACCAAAATACGAGCCCGATACCATGGTCTTTTAATCAACTTTAATTTCCATTTTCATTAATAATTTCAGCAAAACAATTTAACAGAAAAATTCATATCTTGGGCTCCAGGCCTCAGAATTCGACTCCGGACGCATGCCCGAGTCCCATATTTTCTTACGGACCTTTCGGGACCGTCTGATCTCGGGTCTGGGTCCATTTACCAAAAATGTTGAACGAAGTCAACTATATTAATATTAATATCAAATTTCTTCAAATTTTCCATAGAACTCACATACTCTAACACAAAACTTTTTCGGCTACATTCCCAGACTATGCACGTAAATCGAGGCAATATAAAATAAGGTTTTCAAGGCCTTAGAAGCGCGGAACAGATGAGGAAAACAGGTGATGATCCTTTGGGTCATCATATCCTCCACTTCTAATACAACCGTTCATCCTCGAACGGACAAGAGAAGGAAGTACTTGAGTCGGGGAACAAATGGGGGTAACGGCTTCACATTTCAGACTCAGACTCCCAGGTCGATGCCTCAGCAGGCTGACCTCTCTACTGGATACGCACGGAAGGAAAACTCTTCGACCTCAACTATCGAACCTGCCGGTCTAGAATGGCCATCAGCTCCTCGTCGTAAGATAGATCCTTGTCCAATTGGACAGTACTGAAGGCTAACACATATGTAGGATCACCGTGGTACCTCCGAAGCATAGAGACATGAATAACCGGATGCACGGCTGATAGGCTAGGTGGCAGTGCAAGTGTGTAAGCCACCTCTCCCACTCGGTCTAGAATCTCAAATTGGCCAATATACCTAGGGTTGAGTTTGCCCTTCTTTCCGAACCTTATTACGCCCTTCATAAGCGATACTCGGAGCAATACCCGCTCACCGACCGTGAAATCCACATCTCAGACGTTACGATCCGCATAAGTCTTCTGTCTGGACTGAGCTAAATGCAATCTCTCCTGGATAGTCTTGACCTTGTCTATGGCCTCCTGAACTAAGTCTGTACCCAGCAACCGAGCCTCTCCCGGCTCAAACCATCCGATTGGAGACCGATATCGCCTACCATAACGACTCATATGGAGCCATCTAAATGATAGACGAATAGCTGTTGTTGTAGGCGAACTCTGCTAATGGCAGAAACTGGTCCCACGAGCCTTCAAAATCAATGACACGGGCTTGGAGCATGTCCTCTAGGATCTGAATAGTCCTCTCGGACTGACCGTCCGTCTGAGGATGAAAAGCTGTACTCAATTGAACCTGGGTGCCTAACTCCTGCTGGACCGCTCTCCAGAAACGCGAGGTAAACTTCGTACCCCGATCTGAGATAATAGACACCGGCACCCCATGAAGGCGAACAATCTCCCTAATGTAAATCACTGCTAGATTCTCCGATGAGTAAGAGACATATACTGGAATGAAGTGTGCTAACTTTGTCAGCCTATCAAAAATGAACCAAACAGCATCAAATCTCATCCGAGTCAAAGGGAGTCCAATAATGAAGTCCATTGTAATCCGCTCCCATTTCAACTCGAGAATTTCAATTCTCTGGAATTCACCAACAAGCCTCTGGTGCTCATATTTAACCTGCTGACAGTTTAGACGTTGAGCGACATATGCAACAATGTCCTTCATCCCACACCACCAATAGTTTTCCCGTAAGTCCTGGTACATTTTCGCGGCGCCCGGGTGAATAGAGTACCGCGAACTGTGGGCCTCCGCTCAACACTAGGCACACAAACTCGCCCCTGCAATCTCAACACTCCGTCATCATCTAGAGTTGCCTTCATGGCACCTCCCCGTTGTACAGTATCCCTCAGGTCACGCAAATGAGGATCATCAAACTGCTTCTCACGGATACACTCTAATATAGAAGAACGAGCGACCCTGCAGGCTAACACCCTTCTAGGCTCGGAAATGTCTAGTCTCACGAACCGATTGGCTAAGGCCTGCACATCTAGATCAAATGGTCTCTGGCTGACCGGAATATAAGCGAGACTACCCATGCTGGTAGACTTTCTACTCAACGCATCGGCCACCATATTGGCCTTACCTAGGAGATATAAGATAGTAACATCATAGACCTTCAGCAACTCTAACCATCTCCTCTGTTGCACATTCAACTCTTTTTGCTTGAATAAATACTAAAGACTTTTGTGATCCGTGTATACCTCGCACGTCACACCATATAGCTAATGCCTCCAGATTTTTAAGGCATGAACTACTGCTGCCGGCTCAAGATCATAAACCGGATAATTCTGCTCATGGATTTTCAACTGTCTAGAAGTATAAGAAATAACCTTGCGATCCTACTATAATACCACTCCAAGCCTAGTACGGGATGCATCACAGTAAACTGTGTAAGGACCTGAACCCGTAGGTAATATCAACACTGGTGCCGTAGTTAGAGCTATCTTAAGCTTCTGAAAGCTCGCCTCACACTTATCTTAACACTTGAACTGGGCACCCTTATGGGTCAACATGGTCATCGGAACTGCAATAGAAGAGAAACCCTCTACAAATCAACGGTAGTAGCCTGCTAACCCCAAGAAACTCTGAATCTCGGTCACTGAAGCTGATCGAGGCCAATTCTTGACTGCCTCAATTTTTTTTTGGGTCTACCTGAATACCCTCTACTGACATGATATGACCTAGGAATGCAAACTCAACCAAAACTCGCATTTTGAAAACTTGGCATATAGCTGATTATCCTTTAGAGTCTGAAGATCCACTCTGACGTGCTGCTCGTGCTCTTCCTGGCTGCGGGAGTATACCAGGATATCATCAATAAAGACTATTACGAACAGATCTAGATAAGGCCTGAACACCCGATTCATCAACTCCATGAATGCTGCTGGAGCATTGGTCAACCTAAAAGACATGACCAAGAATTCATAGTGCCCGTACCTAGTGCGAAAGGTTGTCTTAGGAATGTCAGCCGCCCTGATCTTCTGCTGATGGTAGCCCGACCTCAAGTCTATCTTCGAGAACACCCTCGCTCCCTGGAGCTGGTCAAACAAATAATCAATCCTCGGCAGTGGATACTTGTTCTTTATCATCACTTTGTCTAATTGCCGATAATCAATACACATCCGCATCGAGCCATCCTTTTTCTTCATAAATAACACCGGTGCACCCCAGGGAGAAACACTAGGCCTGATAAAGCCTTTTTCTAGAAGGTCTTGCAACTAATCTTTTAACTCCATTAGCTCTAGCGGGGCCATGCGATAGGGTGGAATTGAGATGGGCAGAGTGCCCAGTGCTAGATCAATACAAAAATCAATATCCCTATCGGGTGGCATACCCGATAGGTCTGAAGGAAGACCTCGGTAAAATCGCGTACAATAGGAACTGAATCAATAGAAGGAATCTCCACGCTGGAATAACGAACATATGCCAAATAAGCTAGACATCCCTTCTCGACCATGCATCAAGCCTTAACATATGAAATAACATTGCGAACTGAGTGGCCTGGGGTCCATCTCCACTCTAGTCGGGGTGATTCTGGCAAAGCCAAGGTTATTATCTTGGCATGACAATCTAGGATAGCATGATACTAGGACAACCAATCCATCCCCAATATGACATCGAAATCCACCATGTCTAACAGCAATACATCAACACGGGTCTTCAGACCCCCGAATATAACCATGCACAAACGATGCACCCAATCGACTACTATAGAGCCGCCCACTGGCATAGATACATAAACTGGAATGTCCAGGGCATAGCTAGGCATGGCCAGGTAGGGTGCAACGTAGGAAGACACATATAAATATGTAGACCCAGGGAGAAATAATACTGAAGCACCTCTATCACAAACCATAATGCTACCTATAATCACAATATCTGATGCCTCCGCCTCTGGCCTAGCTGGTAAAGTATGAAATCGGGGATCGGCACCTCCCCTCTGAGCTATGTCTCTGGGATGGTCATCCACTGGCTGACCTCTACCTCTGGCGGGACAGTCTCCGCCTCTACGGTCTCGACCTCTACCTCTACGATCTCTACCCCCGCCTCTGGCTGGCGGGGCAGGCTGTGGGTCAGTTGGGGCCTGAATCATGGGGCGAGGACCCCGCTACTAAGTGTTGCCCGCTTTTCGAGGGCAAAACCTGACAAGATGACCTGGGTCACCACAACCGTAACAACACTTTGGCTGCTGAGACTGCTGACCCTGATGACCTGTATGGCTCCTACGAACACTCTAAAGAGGCTGAGCACTGATGGGAGGCTGATCTGAATATTGCTCACGAAACCCACGATCACCTAGACCACCTGCGAAACCTGGAGAGCTGACTAAAAAGGCCTGGAAGACTGGCCCCTATCATAAGAATCCCTGCCTCCAGATGAAGTACCACTAAATTTGTCGCAATGACGAGGCCTGTTGTCTGAAGGATAACCACCTCCCCGAGCAATAGCTATTTCAACTCTATGAGCTACATTAGCTGCCTTCTGAAAATATATGTCACCCCTAACTCCCAAATCCATCTGAAGTTGAATCAGCTGATTTAGCCCATCTATAAACCTGCGGAACCTCTCCCGATATGTGGGGAGTATCACAACCGCATGATGTGCTAGATCAACAAACCTCGTCTCATACTGGGTAACAATCATAGAACCCAGCTGGAGGTGCTCCAACTGCCTCCGAAGTGCCTCCCACTAGGTAACAGGGAGAAACTTCTCCAAAAATAACTCCGCAAACTGGTCCCATGTTAAAGCCGGGGACCCTGCGGGTCGACTCAAACAGAAATCTCTCCACCAAGTCTTGGTGGATCCTGCATGCCTAAATGTGCAAAATTCAACCCCATTGAATTCCACTATTCCCAGAGTCTTGAGAATCTCATGGAAACTGAATAAGAAGTCCTGGGGATCCTCTGATGTGGCACCGCTGAAAGTAGTGGTAAAAAGCTTGGAGAACCGATCAAGTCTCCATAAAGCATCAGAAGTCATGGCCGCTCCATCTCTAGCTTGAGCTGTAGTGCCTGACTGAGGGGCCACTACAGGATGAACTACTGGTGCCTGAGGCTGGGAAGCTACTGGCTGCGAAGTACGTGCAATAGGAGTATGGATCCCTCCACTAGCCTGAGAAGTGGCTGGTGGAACTGGTAATAAGCCTGCTCTGGCAGCACTGTCCATAAAACCCGCTGTTCTGACTAGAGCCTCCCGATGATCCGGGGTAAATAAGACCTCCCCTGGGACCTAAGCTGGGCCCACAAGAGCTGCTGGGGCTGGAACCTCCTCACCGATCTCAACATAAGGTTCCACCTCTGGAATCGCTGCATGGGGCTGAGCTCTACCCCTACTACGGCCTCCGACACGGCCTCGGCCCCTGCCCCTCGTGGGAGCGGCCTGGGGCTCAGGCTACTGACCAGCGGATGAAGAAGCGCGTCTCCTCACCATCTGCGAAAGGACAGAGTAGAAATTCAATCAGTATTTAAGGAACAAATCGCACGAAAA
>JASVEL010014026.1:32500-45000 GCA_032618575.1 Nicotiana noctiflora
CCTCAAGGTGCCGGCTGCCAGGCAGTGCGGGCACGCATGGGCGACTCTAGAATGGGGCGTGGGCATAGGGGGCATGCATGGCTTGGCCGTGCTACGTCCCCGAAGTTCACAATCCACGCCGGCAAGTACTCGTGCGGGCTCGTAGCATGCCTGGGGGTCGCACCGCTTGCGGCAAACATGGACTTTTGGCAACAAAAGGTGGAACATCATGCAAGTAGCACCTCAAGGTGCCGTGCGCATGGGGCAAAGCTTAGTAAGTGCCGGTTTCCAATGGATGTTGCGGGCAGAATAGGGAGGCGACAACGCTCATGGCGGCAAATGGCTTTCAGCAATGAAATGGCAAACCAACATGCGAGTAGCACCGCAAGGGGCGAAGTGCATGGGGCGAAGCTTATTAAGTTGTCGATTGCCATTTGTTGTTGCGGGTTGTGTGGCATTACATCACTCATGGCGGTTGATGGCCTTTAGCAATGGAACGGCAAAGCAACATGCTAGTAGCACCGCAAGGGTCGAAGTGTATGGGGCGAAGCTTACTAAGTTGCCGATTGCCATCGGTTGTTGTGGGTTATGTATGTAAGTCCACCCCCCGCCTGTGACGGCTGATGGCTTTTGGCAATGGAACGGCAAAGCATCGTGCAAGTAGCACCAAAAGGGGCAATGTGCATGGGGCGAAGCTTACTGAGTTGCCAATTGCCATAGGTTGTTGCGGGCGGAACAACCGATGGAGCATCGCTAGTAACGACTTATGGCATTTAGCAATGGAACGACAAAGCATCGTGCAAGTAGCACCGAAAGGGGCGATGTGCATGGGGCGAAGCTTACTAAGTTGCCGATTGCCATCTGTTGTTGCTGGTTGTGTCCAACATCGGGAGGCGACAACGCTCGTGGCGGCTGATGGCTTTTAGCAATGTAACGGCAAAGCAATGTGCTAGTAGCACCGCAAGGGGTGAAGTGCATGTTGCGAAGCTTACTAAGTTGCTGATTGCCATTGGTTGTTGCGGGTTGTGTCCTGGAATCATAGCACTCATGGCGGCTGATGGCTTTTAGCAATGGAACGACAAAGCAACATGCTAGTAGCACCGCAAGGGGCGAAGTGTATGGGGCGAAGCTTACTAAGTTGCCGATTGCCATCGGTTGTTATGGGTTAGGTCGGAAACCCCCCCTCCCCCCACTTTTATGTAAAAATAATTACTCTTTTATGTGTAATATTACTAGATGTATTGGAAAATTTTTCCATTATTTTCCCTATTTTTATAATAATTTTCCTATTCTTTACTATTTTTTACTATTTTTCCATATGTTTTTCGTTTTATAATAAAAAAATTTTTTTTTGTAAAAAATATCATTTACAATGTTTAAAAGTTATTTGTGAATATATTAGCTAAGTTGTACCTTGGTTTGTGCTATTTGGTGTTGTACAACTCCATTATGATTCTCCGGACAAAACATGTCTGCTCCTGAAACTTGAGTTTTTTTTTTAAGTATATATAAGAGGGGGCAGAGGTGTTGAAAGGCACCTCAAGGTGCCGGCTGCCAGGCAGTGCGGGCACGCATGGGCGACTCTGGAATGGGGCGTGGGCATAGGGGGAATGCATGGCTTGGCCGTGCTACGTCCCCGAAGTTCACAATCCACGCCGGCAAGTACTCGTGCGGGCTCGTAGCATGCCCGGGAGTCGCACTGCTTGCGGCAAACATGGACTTTTGGCAACAAAAGGTGGAGCATCATGCAAGTAGCACCTCAAGGTGCCGTGCGCATGGGTCAAAGCTTAGTAAGTTCCGGTTTCCAATGGATGTTGCGTGCAAAATAGGGAGGCGACAACGCTCGTGGCGGCAAATGGCTTTCAGCAATGAAATGGCAAAGCAACGTGCGAGTAGAACCGCAAGGGGCGAAGTGCACGGGGCGAAGCTTATTAAGTTGCTGATTGCCATTTGTTGTTGCGGGTTGTGTGGCATTACATCACTCATGGCGGTTGATGGCCTTTAGCAATGGAAAGCCAAAGCAACATGCTAGTAGCACCGCAAGGGGCGAAGTGTATGGAGCGAAGCTTCCTAAGTTGCCGATTACCATCGGTTGTTGTGGGTTATGTATGTAAGTCCAACCCCCGCCTGTGACGGCTGATGGCTTTTGGCAATGGAACGGCAAAGCATCGTGCAAGTAGCACCAAAAGGGGCAATGTGCATGGGGCGAAGCTTACTGAGTTGCCAATTGCCATAGGTTGTTGCGGGCGGAACAACCGATGGAGCATCGCTAGTAACGACTTATGGCATTTAGCAATGGAAGGGCAAAGCATCGTGCAAGTAGCACCGAATGGGGCGATGTGCATGGGGTGAAGCTTACTAAGTTGTCGATTGCCATGGGGTTGTTGCTGGTTGTGTCTAACATCGGGAGGCGACAACGCTCGTGGCGGCTGATGGCTTTTAGCAATGTAACGGCAAAGCAATGTGCTAGTAGCACCGCAAGGGGCATGCTGCGAAGCTTACTAAGTTTCTGATTGCCATCGGTTGTTGCGGGTTGTGTCTGGAATCATAGCACTCATGGCGGCTGATGGCTTTTAGCAATGGAACGACAAAGCAACATGCTAGTAGTACCGCAAGGGGCGAAGTCTATGGGGCGAAGCTTACTAAGTTGCCGATTACCATCGGTTGTTGTGGGTTATGTATGTAAGTCCAACCCCCGCCTGTGACGGCTGATGGCTTTTGGCAATAGAACGGCAAAGCATCGTGCAAGTAGCACCAAAAGGGGCAATGTGCATGGGGCGAAGCTTACTGAGTTGCCAATTGCCATAGGTTGTTGCGGGCGGAACAACCGATGGAGCATCGCTAGTAACGACTTATGGCATTTAGCAATGGAATGACAAAGCATCGTGCAAGTAGCAAAGGGGAGATGTGCATGGGGCGAAGCTTACTAAGTTGCCGATTGCCATCGGTTGTTGCTGGTTGTGTCTAACATCGGGAGGCGACAATGCTCGTGGCGGCTGATGGCTTTTAGCAATGTAACGGCAAAGCATATATTATGATTCTCTGGACAAAACATGTCTACTCCTGCAACTTGGGTTTTTTTTTAAGTATATATAAGGGGGGTTGAGGTGTTGAAAGGAACCTCAAGGTGCCGGCTGCCAAGCAGTGCGGGCACGCATGGGCGACTCTGGAATGGGCCGTGGGCATAGGGGGAATGCATGGCTTTGCCGTGCTACGTCCCCGAAGTTCACAATCCACGCCGGCAAGTACTCGTGCGGGCTCGTAGCATGCCTGGGGGTCGCACCACTTGCGGAAAACATTAACTTTTGGCAACAAAAGGTGGAGCATCATGCAAGTAGCACCTCATGGTGCCGTGCGCATGGGGCAAAGCTTAGTAAGTGCCTGTTGCCAATGGATGTTACGGGCAAAATCGGGAGGCGACAACGCTCGTGGCGGCAAATGGCTTTCGGCAATGAAACGGCAAAGCAACGTGCGAGTAGCACCGCAAAGGGCGAAGTGTACGGGGCGAAGCTTATTAAGTTGCTGATTGCCATTTGTTGTTGTGGGTTGTGTGGCATTACATCACTCATGGCAGTTGATGGCCTTTAGCAATGGAAAGGCAAAGCAACATGCTAGTAGCATTGCAAGGGGCAAAGTGTATGGGGCGAAGCTTACTAAGTTGCCGATTGCCATCGGTTGTTGTGGGTTATGTATGTAAGTCCACCCCCGTCCGTGCCGGCTGATGGCTTTTGGCAATGGAACGACAAAGCATCGTGCAAGTAGCACCAAAAGGGGCGATGTGCATGGGGCGAAGTTTATTAAGGTGCTGATTGCCATTTGTTTTTGCGGGTTGTGTGGCATTACATCACTCATGGCGGTTGATGGCCTTTAGCAATGGAACGGCAAAGCAACATGCTAGTAGCACCGCAAGGGGCAAAATGTATGGGGCAAAGCTTACTAAGTTGCCGATTGCCATCGGTTGTTGTGGGTTATGTATGTAAGTCCACCCCCCGCCCGTGACGGCTAATGGCTTTTGGCAATGGAACTGTAAAGCATCGTGCGAGTAGCACCGCAAGGGGCAAAGTGCACGGGGCGAAGCTTATTAAGTTGCCGATTGCCATCGGTTGTTGCGGGCGGAACAACCGATGGAGACATCGCTAGTAACGGCTTATGGCTTTTAGCAATGGAACGGCAAAGCATCGTGCAAGTAGCACCTAAAGGGGCGATGTGCATGGGGCAAAGCTTAATAAGTTGCCGATTGCCATCGGTTGTTGTTGGTTGTGTCTATCATCAGGAGGCGACAACGCTCGTGGCGGCTGATGGCTTTTAGCAATGTAACGGCAAAGCAATGAGCTTGTAGCACCGCATGGGATAAAGTGCATGTTGCGAAGCTTACTAAGTTGCTGATTGCCATCGGTTGTTGCAGGATGTGTCTGGAATCACAGCACTCATGGCGGCTGATGGCTTTTAGCAATGGAACGGCAAAGCAACATGCTAGTAGCACCGCAAGGGGTTAAGTGTATGGGGCGAAGCTTACTAAGTTGCCGATTGCCATCGGTTGTTGTGGGTTAGGTCGGAAACCCCCCTCCCCCCACTTTTATGTAAAAATAATTACTCTTTTATGTGTAATATTATATTACTAGATGTATTGAAAACGTTTTCCGTTATTGTCCCTATTTTTATAATAATTTTCTTATTTTTTACTATTTCTTACTATTTTTCCATGTATTTTTCGTTTTATAATAAAAATAAAAATAAAAAAATATTTATTTTTGTAAAAAAATATCATTTACAATGTTTAAAAGTCATTTGTGAATATATTAGCTATTAAGTTGTTGATTGCAATTTGTTGTTGCGGGTTGTGTGGCATTACATCACTCATGGCGGTGGACGGCCTTTAGCAATGGAGCAGCAAAGCAACATGCTAGTAGCACCGCAAGGGGCAAAGTGTACGGGGCGAAGCTTACTAAGTTGCCGATTGCCATCGGTTGTTGTGGGTTATGTATGTAAGTCCACCCCCCGCCCGTGACGGCTGATGGCTTTTGGCAATGGAACGGCAAAGCATCATGCAAGTAGCACCAAAAGGGCCAATGTGCATGGGGCGAAGCTTACTGAGTTGCCAATTGCCATAGGTTGTTGCGGGCGGAACAACCGATGGAGCATCGCTAGTAACGACTTATGGCATTTAGCAATGGAACGACAAAGCATCGTGCAAGTAGCTCCGAAAGGGCGATGTGCATGGGGCGAAGCTTACTAAGTTGCCGATTGCCATCGGTTGTTGCTGGTTGTGTCTAACATCGGGAGGCGACAACGCTCGTGGCGGCTGATGGCTTTTAGCAATGTAACGGCAAAGCAATATGCTAGTAGCACCACAAGGGGTGAAGTGCATGTTGCGAAGCTTACTAAGTTGCTGATTGCCATTGGTTGTTGCGGGTTGTGTCTGGAATCATAACACTCATGGCGGCTGATGGCTTTTAGCAATGGAACGACAAAGCAACATGCTAGTAGCACCGCAAGGGGCGAAGTGTATGGGGCGAAGCTTACTAAGTTGCCGATTGCCATCGGTTGTTATGGGTTAGGTCGGAAACCCCCCCTCCCCCCACTTTTATGTAAAAATAATTACTCTTTTATGTGTAATATTACTAGATGTATTGGAAAATTTTTCCATTATTTTCCCTATTTTTATAATAATTTTCCTATTCTTTACTATTTTTTACTATTTTTCCATATGTTTTTCGTTTTATAATTAAAATAAAAATAAAATAAAAAAATTTTTGTAAAAAATATTATTTAAAATGTATAAAAGTCATTTGTGAATATATTAGCTAAGTTGTACCTTGGTTTGTGCTATTTGGTGTTGTACAACTCCATTATGATTCTCCGGACAAAACATGTCTGCTCCTGAAACTTGAGTTTTTTTTTTAAGTATATATAAGAGGGGCAAAGGTGTTGAAAGGCACCTCAAGGTGCCGGCTGCCAGGCAGTGCGGACAGACATGGGGGACGCTGGAATGGGGCGTGGGCATAGGGGGCATGCATGTCTTGGCCGTAATACGTCCCGAAGTTCACAATCCACGCCGGCAAGTACTCGTGCGGGCTCGTAGCAAGCCCGGGAGTCGCACCGCTTGCGGCAAACATGGACTTTTGGCAACAAAAGGTGGAGCATCATGCAAGTAGCACCTCAAGGTGCCGTGCGCATGGGTCAAAGCTTAGTAAATTCCGGTTTCCAATGGATGTTGCGGGCAAAATAGGGAGGCGACAACGCTCGTGGCGGCAAATGGCTTTCAGCAATGAAATGGCAAAGCAACGTGCGAGTAGAACCGCAAGGGGCGAAGTGCACGGGGCGAAGCTTATTAAGTTGCTGATTGCCATTTGTTGTTGCGGGTTGTGTGGCATTACATCACTCATGGCGGTTGATGGCCTTTAGCAATGGAAAGCCAAAACAACATGCTAGTAGCACCGCAAGGGGCGAAGTGTATGGGGCGAAGCTTCCTAAGTTGCCGATTACCATCGGTTGTTGTGGGTTATGTATGTAAGTCCAACCCCCGCCTGTGACGGCTGATGGCTTTTGGCAATGGAACGGCAAAGCATCGTGCATGTAGCACCAAAAGGGGCAATATGCATGGGGCGAAGCTTACTGAGTTGCCAATTGCCATAGGTTGTTGCGGGCGGAACAACCGATGGAGCATCGCTAGTAACGACTTATGGCATTTAGCAATGGAAGGGCAAAGCATCATGCAAGTAGCACCGAAAGGGGCGATGTGCATGGGGCGAAGCTTACTAAGTTGCCGATTGCCATGGGGTTGTTGCTGGTTGTGTCTAACATTGGGAGGCGACAACGCTCGTGGCGGCTGATGGCTTTTAGCAATGTAACGGCAAAGCAATGTGCTAGTAGCACCGCAAGGGGCATGCTGCGAAGCTTACTAAGTTTCTGATTGCCATCGGTTGTTGCGGGTTGTGTCTGGAATCATAGCACTCATGGCGGCTGATGGCTTTTAGCAATGGAACGACAAAGCAACATGCTAGTAGTACCGCAAGGGGCGAAGTCTATGGGGCGAAGCTTACTAAGTTGCCGACTACCATCGGTTGTTGTGGGTTATGTATGTAAGTCCAACCCCCGCCTGTGACGGCTGATGGTTTTTGGCAATGGAACGGCAAAGCATCGTGCAAGTAGCACCAATAGGGGCAATGTGCATGGGGCGAAGCTTACTGAGTTGCCAATTGCCATAGGTTGTTGCGGGCGGAACAACCGATGGAGCATCGCTAGTAACGACTTATGGCATTTAGCAATGGAACGACAAAGCATCGTGCAAGTAGCACCGAAAGGGGCGATGTGCATGGGGCGAAGCTTACTAAGTTGCCGATTGCCATCGGTTGTTGCTGGTTGTGTCTAACATCGGGAGGCGACAATGCTCGTGGCGGCTGATGGCTTTTAGCAATGTAACGACAAAGCATATATTATGTTCTCTGGACAAAACATGTCTACTCCTGCAACTTGGGTTTTTTATTAAGTATATATAAGGGGGGCTGAGGTGTTGAAATGAACCTCAAGGTGCCGGCTGCCAAGCAGTGCGGGCACGCATGGGCGACTCTGGAATGGGGCGTGGGCATAGGGGGAATGTATGGCTTGGCCGTGCTACGTCCCCGAAGTTCACAATCCACGCCGGCAAGTACTCGTGCGGGCTCGTAGCATGCCTGGGGGTCGCACCGCTTGCGGCAAACATTAACTTTTGGCAACAAAAGGTGGAGCATCATGCAAGTAGCACCTCATGGTGCCGTGCGCATGGGGCAAAGCTTAGTAAGTGCCTGTTGCCAATGGATGTTACGGGCAAAATCGGGAGGCGAAAATGCTCGTGGCGGCAAATGGCTTTCGGCAATGAAACGGCAAAGCAACGTGCGAGTAGCACCGCAAGGGGCGAAGTGTACGGGGCGAAGCTTATTAAGTTGCTGATTGCCATTTGTTGTTGCGGGTTGTGTGGCATTACATCACTCATGGCAGTTGATGTCCTTTAGCAATGGAAAGGCAAAGCAACATGCTAGTAGCATTGCAAGGGGCAAAGTGTATGGGGCGAAGCTTACTAAGTTGCCGATTGCCATCGGTTGTTGTGGGTTATGTATGTAATCCACCCCCGCCCGTGTCGGCTGATGGCTTTTGGCAATGGAACGACAAAGCATCGTGCAAGTAGCACCAAAAGGGGCGATGTGCATGGGGCGAAGTTTATTAAGGTGCTGATTGCCATTTGTTTTTGCGGGTTGTGTGGCATTACATCACTCATGGCGGTTGATGGCCTTTAGCAATGGAACGGCAAAGCAACATGGTAGTAGCACCGCAAGGGGCGAAATGTATGGGGCAAAGCTTACTAAGTTGCCGATTGCCATCGGTTGTTGTGGGTTATGTATGTAAGTCGACCCCCCGCCCGTGACGGCTGATTGCTTTTGGCAATGGAACGGCAAAGCATCGTGCAAGTAGCACCAAAAGGGGAGATATGCATGGGGCAAAGCTTACTAAGTTGCCAATTGCCATCGGTTGTTGCTGGTGGAACAACCGATGGAGACATCGCTAGTAACGGCTTATGGCTTTTAGCAATGGAACGGCAAAGCATCGTGCAAGTAGCACCGAAAGGGGCGATGTGCATGGGGCGAAGCTTACTAAGTTTCCGATTGCCATCGGTTGTTGCTGGTTGTGTCTAGCATTGCTTGTGGCAGCTGATGGCTTTATAAAATAAACGGCGGACCGTCGTACAAGTAGCGCCGCAAGGCGCCGTGCGCATGGGGTGAAGCTTATTAAGTTGTTGATGGCCATTTGTTGTTGCGGGTTGTGTGGCTTTACATCACTAATGGCGGTTAATGGCCTTTAGCAATGGAACGGCAAAGCAACATGGTAGTAGCACCGCAAGCGGCAAAGTTTATGGGGCGAAGCTTACTAAGTTGCCGATTGCCATCAGTTGTTGTGGGTTATGTATGTAAGTCCACCCCCCGCCCGTGACGGCTAATGGCTTTTGGCAATGGAACTGCAAAGCATCGTGCAAGTAGAACCGAAAGGGGCGATGTGCATGGGGCGAAGCTTACTAATTTTCCAATTGCCATCGGTTGTTGCGGGCGGAACAACCGATGGAGACATCGCTAGTAACGGCTTATGGCTTTTAGCAATGGAACGGCAAAGCATCGTGCAAGTAGCACCTAAAGGGGCGATGTGCATGGGGCGAAGCTTAATAAGTTGCCGATTGCCATCGGTTGTTGTTGGTTGTGTCTAACATCGGGAGGCGACAACGCTCGTGGCGGCTGATGGCTTTTAGCAATGTAACGGCAAAGCAATGTGCTAGTAGCACCGCAAGGGGTGAAGTGCATGTTGCGAAGCTTACTAAGTTGCCGATTGCCATCGGTTGTTGCGGGTTGTGTCTGGAATCACAACACTCATGGCGGCTGATGGCTTTTAGCAATGGAACGGCAAAGCAACATGCTAGTAGCACCGCAAGGGTGAAGTGTATGGGGCGAAGCTTACTAAGTTGCCGATTGCCGTCGGTTGTTGTGGGTTAGGTCGGAAACCCCCCCTCCCCCCACTTTTATGTAAAAATAATTACTCTTTTATGTGTAATATTATATTACTAGATGTATTGAAAACGTTTTCCGTTATTTTCCCTATTTTTATAATAATTTTCTTATTTTTTACTATTTCTTACTATTTTTCCATGTATTTTTCGTTTTATAATAAAAATAAAAATAAAAAAATATTTATTTTTGTAAAAAATATCATTTACAATGTTTAAAAGTCATTTGTGAATATTTTAGCTATTAAGTTGTTGATTGCAATTTGTTGTTGCGGGTTGTGTGGCATTACATCACTCATGGCGGTGGATGGCCTTTAGCAATGGAGCGGCAAAGCAACATGCTAGTAGCACCGCAAGGGGCGAAGTGTACGGGGCGAAGCTTACTAAGTTGCCGATTGCCATCGGTTGTTGTGGGTTATGTATGTAAGTCCACCCCCCACCCGTGACGGCTGATGGCTTTTGGCAATGGAACGGCAAAGCATCGTGCAAGTAGCACCGAAAGGGGCGATGTGCATGGGGCGAAGCTTACTAAGTTGCCAATTGCCATCGGTTGTTGCAGGCGGAACAACCGATGGAGACATCGCTAGTAACTGCTTATGGCTTTTAGCGATGGATCGGCGAAGCATCGTGCAAGTAGCACCGAAAGGGGCTATGTGCATGGGGCGAAGCTTACTAAGTTGCCGATTACCATCGGTTATTGCTGGTTGTGTCTAGCATCGCTCGTGGCAGCTGATGGCTTTAGACAATAAATGGCGGACCGTCGTGCAAGTAGCGCCACAAGGCGTCATGCGCATGGGGCAAAGCTCAGTAGTTGTCGATTGCCATCAACTGTTGCGGGCAACATCAGGAGGCGACAAACCTAGTAATGGCTTATGGCTTTTAGCAATGGAACGGCAAAGCATCATGCAAGTAGCACCGAAAGGGGCGATGTGCATGGGGCGAAGCTTACTAAGTTGATTATTGCCATCGGTTGTTGCTGGTTGTGTCTAACATTGGGAGGCGACAACGCTCGTGGCGGCTGATGGCTTTTAGCAATGGAACGGCAAAGCAATGTGCTAGTAGCACCGCAGGGGTGAAGTGCATGTTGCGAAGCTTACTAAGTTGCTGATTGCCATCGGTTGTTGCGGGTTGTCTCTGGAATCACATCACTCATGGCGGCTGATGGCTTTTAGCAATGGAACGGCAAAGCATCATGCAAGTAGCACCGAAAGGGGCGATGTGCATGGGGCGAAGCTTACTAAGTTGCCGATTGCCATCGGTTGTTGTTGGTTGTGTCTAACATCGGGAGGCGACAATGCTCGTGGTGGGCTGATGGCTTTTAGCAATGGAACGGTAAAGCAATGTGCTAGTAGCACCGCATGGGGTGAAGTGCATGTTGCGAAGCTTACTAAGTTGCTGATTGCCATCGGTTGTTGCGGGTTGTGTCTGGATTCACAGCACTCATGGAGGCTGATGGCTTTTAGCAATGGAACGGCAAAGCAACATGCTAGTAGCACCGCAAGGGGCGAAGTGTATGGGGCGAAGCTTACTAAGTTGCCGATTGACATCGGTTATTGTGGGTTAGGTTGGAAACCCCCCTCCTCCCCCCCCACTGCTCAAGACGGCTGATGGTTTTTTGCAATGGAACGGCAAAGCATCGTGCTACTAGCACCGCAAGGGGCAAAGTGCATGGAGCGAAGCTTACTAAGTTGACGATTGCCATCGGTTGTTACGGGCGCAACATCCGATTGAAACACCACTCGTAACGGCAGATAGCTTTTAGCAATGGAACGGCAAAGCATCGTTCAAGTAGCACCGAAAGGGGCGATGTGCATGGGGCGAAGCTTACTAAGTTGCTGATTGCCATCGGTTGTTGCGGGTTGTGTCTACCATCGAGAGGCGACAACGCTCGTGGCGGCTGATGGCTTTTAGCAATGGAACGGCAAAGCAATGTGCTAGAAGCACCGCAAGGGGTGAAGTGCATCTTGCGAAGCTTACTAAGTTGCTGATTGCCATCGGTTGTTGCGGGTTGTGTCTGGATTCACAGCACTCATGGAGGCTGATGGCTTTTAGCAATGGAATGGCAAAACAACATGCTAGTAGCACCGCAAGGGGCGAAGTGTATAGGGCGAAGCTTACTAAGTTGCCGATTGACATCGGTTGTTGTGGGTTAGGTCGGAACCCCCTCCCCCCCACCGCTCAAGACGGCTGATGGCTTTTAGCAATGGAACGACAAAGCATCGTGCTAGTAGCACCGCAAGTGGCGAAGTGCATGGAGCGAAGCTTACTAAGTTGCCGATTTCCATCGGTTGTTGCGGGCGCAACAACCGATCGAGACACCGCTCGAAACGGCTTATGGCTTTTAGCAATGGAACGGCAAAGCATCGTGCAAGTAGCACCGAAAGGGGCGATGTGCATGGGGCGAAGCTTACTACGTTGCCGTCTGCCATCGGTTGTTGCTGGTTGTGTCTAACATCGGGAGGCGACAACACTTGTGGCGGCTGATGGCTTTTAGCAATGGAACGGCAAAGCAATGTGCTAGTAGCACCGCAAGGGGTGAAGTGCAAGTTGCGAAGCTTACTAAGTTGCTAATTGCCATCGGTTGTTGTGGGTTGTGTCTGGAATCACATCACTCATGGCGGCTGATGGCTTTTAGCAATGGAACGGCAAAGCATCGTGCAAGTAGCACCGAAAGGGGCGATGTGCATGGGGCGAAGCTTACTAAGTTGCCGATTGCCATCGGTTGTTATTGGTTGTGTCTAACATTTGGAGGCGATAACGCTCGTGGCGGCTGATGGCTTTTAGCAATAGAACAGCAAAGCAATGTGCTAGTAGCACCGTAAGGGTTGAAGTGCATGTTGCGAAGCTTACTAAGTTGCTGATTACCATCGGTTGTTGCGGGTTGTGTCTGGAATCACAGCACTCATGGTGGCAGATGGCTTTTAGCAATAGAACGGCAAAGCAACATGCTAGTAGCACCACAAGGGGCAAAGTGTATGGGGCGAAGCTTACTAAG
>JASVEL010014026.1:55000-87500 GCA_032618575.1 Nicotiana noctiflora
GAATATTTTAGCTAAGTTGTACCTTGGTTTGTGCTATTAGGTGTTGTACAACTCCATTTTGATTCTCTGGACAAAACATGTCTACTCTTGAAACTTGGGTTTTTTTTAAGTATATATAAGGGGGGCAGAGGTGTTGAAAGGCACCTCAAGGTGCCGGCATAGGGGGCATGCGTGGCTTGGCCGCGCTACGTCCCCGAAGTTAACAATCCACGCCGGCAAGTACTCGTGCGGGCTCGTAGCATGCCTGGGGGTCACACCGCTTGCTGCAAACATTGACTTTTGGTATGAGAATCATGCAAGTAGCACCTCAAGGTGCCGTACGCATGGGGCAAAGCTTAGTAAGTGCCTGTTGCCCATGGATGTTGCGGGAAAAATCGGGAGGCGACAACGCTCGTGGCGGTAAATGGCTTTCGGCAATGAAACGGCAAAGCAACGTGCCAGTAGCACCGCAAGGGGCGAAGTGCACGGGGCGAAGCTTATTAAGTTGCTGATTGCCATTGTTTGTTGCGGGTTGTGTGGCATTACATCACTCATGGCGGTTGATGGCCTTTAGCAATGGAACGGCAAAGCAACATGCTAGTAGCACCGCAAGGGGCAAAGTGTATGGGGTAAAGCTTACTAAGTTGCCGATTGCCATCGGTTGTTAGGGGTTATGTATGTAAGTCCACCCCCGCCCGTGACGGCTGATGGCTTTTGGCAATGTAACGGCATAGCATCGTGCAAGTAGCACCGAAAGGGGCGATGTGCATGGGGCGAAGCTTATTAAGTTGCTGATTGCCATTTGTTGTTGCGGGTTCTGTGGCATTACATCACTCATGGCGGTTTATGGCCTTTAGCAATGGAATGGCAAAGCAACATGCTAGTAGCACCGCAAGGAGCAAAGTGTATGGGGCGAAGCTTACTAAGTTGCCGATTGCCATCGGTTGTTGTGGGTTATGTATGTAAGTTCACCCCCGCCCGTGACGGCTGATGGCTTTTGGCAATGAAACGGAAAAGCATCGTGCAAGTAGCACCGAAAGGGGCGATGTGCATGGGGTGAAGCTTACTAAGTTGCCAATTGCCATCGGTTGTTGCGGGCGGAACAACCGATGGAGACATTTCTAGTAACCGCTTATGGCTTTTAGCAATGGAACGACAAAATATTGTGCAAGTAGCACCGAAAGGGGCGATGTGCATGGTGCTAAGCTTACTAAGTTGCCGATTGCCATCGGTTGTTGCTGGTTGTGTCTAGCATCGCTCATGGCAGCTGATGGCTTTAGATAATAAACGGCAGACCGTCGTTCAAGTAGCGCCGCAAGGCGCTGTGCGCATGGGGCGAAGCTCATTAGTTGTCGATTGCCATCAGTTGTTGCGAGCAACATCGGGAGGCGACAACCCTAGTAATGGCTTATGGCTTTGATGGAACGGCAAAGCATCATGCAAGTAGCACCGAAAGGGGCGATGTGCATGGGGCGAACCTTACTAAGTTGCCGATTGCCATCGGTTGTTGCTGGTTATGTCTAACATCGGGAGGCGACAACGCTCGTGGCGGCTGATGGCTTTTAGCAATGGAACGGCAAAGCAATGTGCTAGTTGCACCGCAAGGGGTGAAGTGCATGTTGCGAAGCTTACTAAGTTATTGATTGCCATCGGTTGTTGTGGGTTGTGTCTGGAATCACATCACTCATGTCGGCTGATGGCTTTTAGCAATGGAACAACAAAGCATCGTGCAAGTAGCACCGAAATAGGTGATGTGCCTGGGGCGAAGCTTACTAAGTTGCCAATTGCCATCGGTTGTTGTTGGTTGTGTCTAACATCGGGAGGCGACAACGCTCGTGGCGGCTGATGGCTTTTAGCAATGGAACGGCAAAGCAATGTGCTAGTATCACCGCAAGGGGTGAAGTGCATGTTGCGAAGCTTACTAAGTTGCTGATTGCCATAGGTTGTTGCGGGTTGTGTCTGGAATCACAGCACTCATGGTGGCTGATGGCTTTTAGCAATGGAACGGCAAAGCAACATGCTAGTAGCACCGCAAGGGGCGAAAAGTATGGGGCGAAGCTTACTAAGTTGCCGATTGTCATCGGTTGTTGTGGGTTAGGTCGGAAACCCCCCCTCCCACCCGCTTTTATGTAAAAATAATTACTCTTTTATGTGTAATATTATATTACTATATGTATTTGAAATTTTATCCATTATTTTCCCTATTTTTATAATAATTTTCCTATTTTTACTATTTTTTACTATTTTTCCATGTATTTTTCGTTTTATAATAAAAATAAAAATAATTTTTTTTTTTTTTTGTAAAAAATATCATTTACAATGTTTAAAAGTCATTTGTGAATATAATAGCTAAGTTGTACCTTGGTTTGTGCTATTTGGTGTTGTACAACTCCATTATGATTCTCTGGACAAAACATGTCTACTCCTCAAACTTGGGTTTTTTTTTAAAGTATATATAAGGGGGCAGAGGTGTTGAAAGGCACCTCAAGGTGCCGGCTGCCAGGCAGTGCGGGCACGCCTGGGGGACGCTGGAATGGGGCGTGGGCATAGGGGGCATGCATGGCTTGGCCGTGCTACGTCCCTGAAGTTCACAATCCACGCCGGCAAGTACTCGTGCGGGCTCGTAGCATGCCCGGGGGTCGCACCGCTTGCGGTAAACATTGACTTTTGGCAATAAAAGGTGGAGCATCACGCAAGTAGCACCTCAAGGTGTCGTGCACATGGTGCAAAGCTTAGTAAGTTCCGGTTGCCAATGGATATTGCGGGCAAAATCGGAAGGCGACAACGCTCGTGGCGGCAAATGGCTTTCGGCAATGAAACGGAAAAGCAACGTGCGCGTAGCACCGCAAGGGGCAAAGTGCACGGGGCAAAGATTATTAAGTTGCTGATTGCCATTTGTTGTTGCGGGTTGTGTGGCGTTACATCACTCATGGCGGTTGATGGCCTTTAGCAATGGAACGACAAAGCAACATGCTAGTAGCACCGCAAGGGGCAAAGTGTATGGGGCGAAGCTTACTAAGTTTTCGATTGCCATCGGTTGTTGTGGGTTATGTATGTAAGTCCACCCCCGCACGTGACGGCCGATGGCTTTTGGCAATGGAACGACAAAGCATCGTGCAAGTAGCACCGAAAGGGGCGATGTGCATGGGGCGAAGGTTATTAAGTTACTGATTGCCATTTGTTGTTGCGGGTTGTGTGTCATTACATCAATCATGGCGGTTGATGGCCTTTAGCAATGGAACGGCAAAGCAACATGCTAGTAGCACCGCAAGGGGCAAAATGTATGGGGTGAAGCTTACTAAGTTGCCGATTGCCTTCGGTTGTTGTGGGTTATGTATGTAAGTCCACCCCCCGCCCGTGACGGCCGATGGCTTTTGGCAATGGAACGGCAAAGCATCATGCAAGTAGCACCAGAAGGGGCGATGTGCATTGGGTGAAGCTTACTAAGTTGCCAATTGCCATCGGTTGTTGCGGGCGGAACAACCAATGGAGACATCACTAGTAAAGGCTTATGGCTTTTAGCAATGGAATGGCAAAGCATCGTGCAAGTAGCACCGAAAGGGGCAATATGCATGGGGCGAGGCTTACTAAGTTGTCGATTGTCATCGGTTGTTGCTGGTTGTTTCTAGTATCGCTCGTCGCAGCTGATGGCTTTAGACAATAAACGGCGGACCATTGTGCAAGTAGCGTCGCAAGGCGCCGTGTGCATGGGGCGAAGCACAGTAGTTGTCGATGCCATCAGTTGTTGCGGGCAACGTTGGGAGGCGACATCCCTAGTAATGGGTTATGGCTTTTAGCAATGGAACGGCAAAGCAACGTGTAAGTAGCACCGAACGGGGCGATGTGCATGGGGCAAAGTTTACTAAGTTGCCGATTGCCATCAATTTTTGCTGGTTGTGTCTAACATCGGGAGGCGACAAAGCTCGTGGCAGCTGTGATGGCTTTTAGCAATGGAACGGCAAAGCAATGTGCTAGTAGCACCGCAAGGGTGAAGTGCATGTTGCGAAGCTTACTAAGTTGTTGATTGCCATCGGTTGTTGCGGGTTGTGTCTGGAATCACATCACTCATGGCGGCTGATGGCTTTTAGCAATGGAACGGCAAAGCATCGTGCAAGTAGCACCGAAAGGGGCGATGTGCATGGGGCGAAGCTTACTAAGTTGCCGATTTCCATCGGTTGTTGTTGGTTATGTCTAACATCGGGAGGCAACAACATCGTGGCAGCTGATGTCTTTTAGCAATGAAACGACAAAGCAATGTTCTAGTAGCACCGCAAGGGGTAAAGTGCATGTTGCGAAGCTTACTAAGTTGCTGATTGCCATCGGTTGTCGCGGGTTGTGTCTGGAATCACAGCACTCATGGCGGCTGATGGCTTTTAGCAATAGAACGGCAAAGAACCATGCTAGTAGCACCACAAGGGGCAAAGTGTATGGGGCGAAGCTTACTAAGTTGCCGATTTCCATCGGTTGTTCTGGGTTAGGTCAGAAACACCCCCTTCCCCCCCACCGCTCCAGACGGCTGATGGCTTTTAGCAATGGAACGGTAAAGCATCGTGCTAGTAGCACCGCAAGGGGCAATGTGCATGGAGCGAAGCTTACTAAGTTGCCGATTGCCATCGGTTGTTACGGGCGCAACAACCGATCGAGACACCTCTCGTAACGGCTGATGGCTTTTAGCAATGGAACGACAAAGCATCGTGCAAGTAGCACCGAAAGGGGCGATGAGCATGGGGCGAAGCTTGCTAAGTTGCCGATTGCCATCGGTTGTTGCTGGATGTGTCTAACATTGGGAGGCGACAACGCTCGTGGCGGCTGATGGCTTTTAGCAATGGAACGGCAAAGCAATGTGCTATTAGCACCGCAATGGGTGATGTGCATGTTGCGAAGCTTACTAAGTTGCAGATTGCCATCGGTTGTTGCGGGTTGTGTCTGGAATCACATCAGTCATGGCGGCTGATGGCTTTTAGCAATGGAACGACAAAGCAACATGCTAGTAGCACCGCAAGGGGCGAAGTGTGTGAGGCGAAGCTTACTAAGTTACCGATTGCCATCGGTTGTTGTGGGTTAGGTCGGAAACCCCCCCTCCCCCACACCGCTCAAGATGGCTAATGGCTTTTAGCAATGGAACGGCAAAGCATCATGCTAGTAGCACCGCAAGGGGCGAAGTGCGTGGAGCGAAGCTTACTAAGTTGTCGATTGCCATTGGTTGTTGCGGGCGCAACAACCGATCGAGACACCGCTCGTAACGGCTGATGGCTTTTTGCAATGGAACGGCAAAGCATCGTGCAAGTAGCACCGAAAGGGGCGATGTCCATGGGGTGAAGCTTACTAAGTTGTCGATTGCCATCGGTTGTTGCTGGTTGTGTCTAACATCGGGAGGCGAGAACGCTCGTGGCGGCTGATGGCTTTTAGCAATAGAACGGCAAAGCAATGTGCTAGTAGCACCGCAAGGGGTGAAGTGCATGTTGCGAAGCTTACTAAGTTGCTGATTGACATCGGTTGTTGCGGGTTGTGTCTGGAATCACATCACTCATGGCGGCTAATGGCTTTTAGCAATGGAACGGCAAAGCATCGTGCAAGTAGCACGGAAAGGGGCGATGTGCATGGGGTGAAGCTTACTAAGTTACCGATTGCCATCGGTTGTTGTTGGTTGTGTCTAACATCGGGAGGCGACAACGCTCGTAGCGGCTGATGGCTTTTAGCAATGGAACGGCAAAGTAATGTGCTAGTAGCACCGCAAGGGGTGAAGTGCATGTTGCGAAGCTTACTAAGTTGCTGATTGCCATCGGTTGTTGCGGGTTGTGTCTGGAATCACAGCACTCATGGCGGCTGATGGCTTTTAGCAATGGAACGGCAAAGCAACATGCTAGTAGCACCACAAGGGGCAAAGTGTGTGGGGCGAAGCTTACTAAATTGCCGATTTCCATCGGTTGTTGTGGGTTAGGTCAGAACCCCCCCCTCCCCCCCTCCCCCCCACCGTTCAAGATAGTTGATGGCTTTCAGCATTGGAACATCAAAGCATCGTGCTAGTAGCTGTAGGCATGTAATTTTGACCCGCGCATTAGAATCATCTTGAATAATCGTAGTATTTTCTTAGGATATTTATTTGGATTTATTTTATAGGATTTTAATTTATTACTAATTTTAATGGCACCAAAAATTGAAAAAATACACAAAAATATTTTCATGCTCTATTTTATCCTATTTAGTTTAAGTTATTAAGATTTTGTTTATATTTATTGCCTTATTTTTGTTTCTACTATGATTTTAACTCTTGTTTTAATCCATAAAATATAATATATTATAATATATGTATATATAGTCTCATACTATTACATAATATATTTTAATTAATTGAAATTAATTTGGGTTTTAATTTAAAGGTTTGAGTTATTTACTTAATAGATTGTTAAAAATTAAAGAAGTGCAAGTTTTGGGCCAATTTTACACAAAAATGGCCCAAAATCGGGCAGCCCATCTCCCTTTACCCCTTGACCCGCGACCCGTCTGCCCGCGACCCGCCCCATCCCCCTTCAAATCTCAGCCATCAACCAATATTCATCTAACGGCCCATATTAACCCCCACACCCCAATACATAAAACTAATATTTCCCCCAAAAAAACCCTAAACCTAGAGATGAAGCGACGGCCGCCCCCTCCATTTCACTGTTTCTTCGTCTTCCTCGCCTCAACTCACCGTCACTCGCCCGAGTTCACCCACTGGTCCCCCATGGTCCCTCTCCTCTCTTGTCCTTCTTCCACGTAGCAAAATCCCCACAATATCATCATTTCAATCCGATTTCGGTTGATTATTTCTTCTATTTTTGTTGTTTAAAGACAAATCTGGACCCTTGAATGAAAATGGGAAGAATGGGAACCATTGGATAAAGACTTTTGTCCAAGATTTCCATTTTTCATGATTTTTGTTTGTAAAGAGGGAATATCCGATTTTATTTGTTGGTCCCACACAATTTCTTGCTAAAGAAGCAGAGAAGCTTCGAGAGAGAGATATATATTCGAGGATGCTCAGAATTTTGGGGGATGGTTTTTGGAAAAAGAAGAAAAGGGGCTAGGGTTTCAGATTGGGTGGGGATTCTTCAAAAATTTCAACTCATTCGAAATTAGGTTTCTCTTTTAGTAATCCTGGATTTTGTTTTCGTTCATAGATATATATATATATATATATAAGTATTAGTTTCATTCTAATTGGAATCGGGAAAAGTCAAAAAATACGAAAAGAACTTTATTCTTCTTCTTTTGGAGTTTTGTTTCAACATGGAGTTTGATTGAGCCGAGCTCGAGTTTGCCGTTCCAGTTTTGGTTTGTGTCTGCGTTCCCTGGGTTGGTTCCTGCTCAATTGCATCTGTGTCGACTCTGAATTTTCCAATAGCTGTTTTCGTTCTCAAGTTCGTCACCAAATCGACTCCTATTGTAATCGATTCTTACAGAATTAATCGAAAGATTAACTTCCAGGTTTGTCTTTATTTTCTTACTCTGTCAATGATGATTCCAAATGTGATAAAATAGACTTAAAGGTTTGAATTTGCTTGACCTGTTTTAGAAGATGAATAATCAAATCTGGGCATTAACAGAAACAATCTCAAGTCTGGATTAAGTTACACCCTCATGAGTTCTGTTTAGCTTTTGGTATTTGAATGCCACGTAACTTCGATTCTGCCCAGTTCTAGTATGGTCGATTGAAGTTTGATCTAATTTTCTGATAAATTAAGTAATACGAGAGCATGTGGTAAGCCATTAGAATTGACTTGACTCTTAAAATTTAGTTAAGTTTAAATGGTAGAAGGACAAATGGTGGTTGATGGCGGGTCTGGATGAATTCTCTTGGCATTGGCATGTGATTCTGTTCTGCTCGTCCTGCTCGTATGTTGCTTGCACTGATCCGTTCTATTTAGTCGATTGTTGTGTTCCGTTGCAATGTTCGCATGCTAGTTTGGCTGCTAGAAATAGGAATATAGTTCGTTCTTTGTTGGTTCATTGGAATTCTTTGTTCTCACTTAGATTTTGGTTCTGAAAACTGTTGAGTTCTTCACTTTTATCTTGCATTTTCTTGACATCCCTCACTGCTCATGAGTTTCTTGAATCGCCGTCTTGTAACTCAGGCACAATCACGCATTACTCTTAACTGATTTTAAGATTGTCATGTTGTTTGTTTTCTTCCTCACTGAATTCGGTTGCTTATGGGAATGGGAAGAATTAGTTTTGTTTTAAGATTAATTGCCTCAAGGAAAATATCATTAGAATGTATTTTAGAACAACATAATCTTCACTGATCCTGCTTGCTATTTTTTTATTATTATTTATATTTCTCTTTCTTCCAATACATATTTTGTCCTAATTGTTCCTTGTTCTGTTCATGAATATTGTGTAACTAGTTCTTGATTTCTATTTGAGTGAGTGAAAATGATTTCACGATTAGCTAGGGATTCAATTTGTTTAAATCTGAAAGTACTATTGTGTTAGAAAAAGTGGATAATTGTGATTTGATTGCAAGTTTGGATGAATGCTGGAATCATTAGGAAGATAATTGAAATGAAAAATGGATATTGTGTATTGTTGGAAGATTCAGTGATCATTCGAATTAACTGAAATGAATCAAATTAATCGAAAGACAAAGAACAGTGGATGGCCTTATGTCGCAGCTTCGTTGCCTTTGAATCTGTTCTGTTTAATTGAGAATCGTTAGTAGCATGTTAAATGTTAATGCTGCCAAAATTTTCTGATCATTTGCACGTGTGAGCCAAAGTAATATTGATTATGCTTGAAAGTTTGTTGATGTCAATTTTGAGTTTCGAGCCTCATAGCAGCATCATCTTTAATTTTCATGTTATTATTCCCTTCTTCTTTCAATGAGTCATTAGTTTCCTGTTATTTGACATGCACTTGTCTTGGACGATGAAGTACTGGGCACGTAGGGAATGTGATTTAATATTGTAATTCTGTCATTGCTTTTACTAATGATTCATTACTCGCTAGGAGCATGCTTAAGCCGTTTATGTTCGGGTGGGCGAATATACTAGGATTCCCCTTTTCTTTTATATGAGGTGAGGGGTCGTCCCCTTTAGTTTAATTTATTCGGAAAATGCCCCGTAAAGTTTGTAAATATTATTATTCGGGGTATGCCCCGAAGAACTATGTAAATATTTTGGAGGCCTTGGCGAGCATGGCGGAGAAGTCGTAGTATAGGTTAGCTTAGGATTTCTCTTTTCTTTTCTTTTTCATTTTCTTTCTATTAGGTGGGGACGACCTCGAGCCTCTTTTGTCTTTATCCTATTTTTTGTGTTGTTTTTACCTCAATCGAATATTTTAAAGCCAACTTGATCGAGTACGCAACCGTGATCTTCACGGGACTTGGGGAGTGCCTAACACCTTCTCCCCGAGTCAAATGAACCCCCTTACCCGAATCTCTGGTGTAGACTTAGTTTTGAAGTCTCAAGTGTTTTGAAAGGAAAAGAACTATTTTTAGAAAAACGGTGGCCTGACACACCGAAATCAAATGTCAGGTGGCGACTCTGAGTTATTTCCTTTTGAACACCATTTTTGTCACTTTCAAAATTGAAAAACCCTTTTCAAACTTTTTCACTAAATTCTTTTATTAATTTAAGAGGGTTAAGTAGGAAAGGCTTGGTTTTGGTAAAAAAAAGGGGTGTGACATCTCTGGCGACTCTGCTGGGGACAATTGCGGGTTCGAGCTAGTACTTGATTTTGTTGGCTTTTAGAATATTTGGTTGAGGTTTTTTATATTTTTTTTATTATCTTTACTTGATTTTTATTATGTTTTATGTTTTGTTATTTGCTAGTTGTTTATTTGTTTATAGTTTTTGCTTTATGTGTTTACTGCTTTATAACTGTCATCATTTGCATAAACCCGAGTCTTCTTTCTGCAACAAGTCTTCCGGAGTACGTTTGAGCGTACACGGCCTTTTTGTGAGTCACCCGTGTCTTTAGGGGGGTGGCGTGGGAGCGTGGAGTGGGCGGATAGCTAGAGCAGCCGCCATCGACCACGTGCCGCCCCGAATTGCCTTGTCTAGTGAACCCTAACCGTAGGTCAGTCTTTTGGTCATACTTATGTGCATCATATCATTTAAACCTAGCAGGGTTCGGTCCCAGGTACCGTGTCCCTTTGTAGGAAACTTGTCCAAATCTGGTCAAAATGGGCCCGTGGCCCAAAATGACAAGTAATCATCCTCTGTGCTAAATGTCGCATCTTTGAGGGTAAAAAGGTTATTTGGCGGACCGATGTTTGGGAAAGAAGGGCAAAAATGAAGAAAATAGGGCCCGGTTGCATTTTTCTTTCACAACTTTTTCAAGAAAATCCAAAAAAAAAAAAAGAAAATTCAAAAAGATTTTACACTTTTTCATTATATTCCAAAAATTCAAAAAAATTGAAAATGAAAAATCCAAAAAGATTTTACACTTTTTCATTATTTTCCAAAAATTCAAAAAAAAAATGAAAATGAAAAATCCAAAAGATTTTATGTTTTTCCATTTGTTTTTCAAAATGATAAAATATAGCTTTTTACAAATTAATTGCATCTTCCCGAACTACGCGAACCTGATTCTCGTCTCTGGGGGCGAGATACGTAGGCAACCCACATAGGGTCCGGTCTTCCTAGTGTCATAGGTTCTTGGCTTTGCGGGGTCTTAGCCAAATCTTGCATGTCTAGCCACTTTTGGCCACATCGGCCATTCTTGCAAAATGGGGTTATTTTTGCAAAAGTGGTTCAATAAACCTATGTCTTAGGATTTTGAGTCTCCAATTTGGTATCATATCAATTTATGGTCTTTCCTTTTCGAGTTTGCATGTTTAGCCACTTTTGACCACATCGGTCATTCTTGCAAAATAGGGCCATTTTTGCAAAAGTTGTTCAATAAACCTATGTCTTAGGATTTTGATTTCACAATTAGGTATCATATCAATTTAAGGTCTTTCCTTTTCGAATTTGCATCTTTAGCCACTTTTGACCATATCGGCTACTTTTGCAGAATGAGTCATTTCTTTAAATTTTTGGGCCATGATTATTAAGAGTTAAATCCGTATAAGCATTAGTATAGTAGTTTCATATAAGGGTAGCCACCTTTGTTGAGTTTGCACTAATAACCATCATTAGGCCATTTTGCAAATATAGCCAAATTGTGTCTCGCATTCATCCAATAAGAAATATTGTGTCACGTGGTGTCCTGAGTCGCTAACCATGTTCTCTTTACCCAGGTATGGACCCACTCACCAATTCTAGAGTATCAATGGTGGTCAAAGTCCCTAGAAGGCTAGTAAAATGGTGGAACATGTTCACATTACTTGAGCAGCGTGATTTGATGGATAAATTAGAGACTCTTATTTCTTTAATGGAGATCACTCCCCGTCCCGACCTCATAGAAGCACTGTTGACTTTTTGGGACCCACAGGGAATGGTATTTAAGTTTGGGGATCTTGAGATGGCACCCACTTTAGCCGAGATAGCCGGGCTAACCCGTATGCCATACCTAGACAAGGATTTGATTTACACTAGGGCTCATTCAAGCACCAAGTTCCTTAAGATCATAGGGATGGATTTGGAAACTCACATGAGATGTCTAGAGCAATCTTGGGTACCTTTGGACTTTTTGTTTGAGAGGTTTGCTCGTCCCACTGGGTATGAGACTTTCATAGATGAATTTTCCATATCATATGATTCTTGGAAGAAGAGGCGTCCCATGGTTTTCGCTATTGCATTGTTGGGTCTCCTGGTATTTCCTTTGGAGGGCAGACATATTAGCACGCGGCTAGGGTCAATAGCCTTTGCACTATTCCATGATAAACATAGTAAGAAGGTCACCTTAGTTCCGGCAATTTTGGCAGAAATATACCGTGCTTTAACCAAGATTCGAGAAGGTGGGAGGTTCTTTGAGGGAAGCAACTTATTGCTACAGCTGTGGATGATGGAGCACTTACACCCTGCCACCATGTTTGACAAAAATGTTATTGACCATTGTCTAAGAGATCGGGTAAAGTGCATCGAGCATAGGATGAGGTTCGATAAGTTTGCCTTACCACTCGGAGTTCAGGATTGGATTGATTATCTAGGATCTTTGACTGAAGAGAAGATTTTATGGTCATACCTATGGATTGATTTGGATGTGGTTTTAGCTGGGTCTCGTGTGCAAGACTTCTTGGTACTGATTGGACTTTGGTGTACTAGGCCATATACCCCTGCTAGAGTGATGCACCAGTTAGGGAGGCGGCAGGAAGTCACTTACATTCCTGATTCTCGTGATTTCATTAGGGAATTTGACACTATGCCGCACAGAGAAGTCGACATCCAGACCTATTGGCGTAATGCAATGAAGATGAGTAAGGATACTTTAGCAGTTGACCCACATTCACCTGGGTATACCCATGAGTACTTCATATGGCTACAGTCTACTCAGCGTGGGGCTAGCAGGCCATTGCCCCGACGTGTTAGAGGAGTATTTGACGAGGAGGCCACTTCCCGGATATTGCTTAGACAGTTAATGGCACGGTTCACCCAGGCAGAGGAGGCTCATGCAACAGAAAAGGTTGGGGTCCGAGCAACACTTCAGTCACTAAGATCACAGTTGGTAGGTTTAGTAGAGAACATGGGACAACACCGTGAGTACCTTACTAGAGTCAGCCTTCCAGATGCAGGCGCGCATTCCATGATCCTTATTCCCAGCTTCGAGGTGTCTTTGCAGGGTATAATACAGAGCTTAGATTCGACAGGATTGACGGGGCCATTTGGATCTTCATTGGACCCATCCCAGCCAGGACCGTCGCATTCAGGAGCAGCTTGAAGAGTCGTTCTATTTAGATGTTCTGAGATTGTCTTATGTTGTCTTTTACCTTCATGTCTTGTTTAGGAATACTAAGTCCTTCAGGTAGTGTCAGAGTCTGTCGTAGTGTAATCGAGTCTGTCATGTCTTTCATTTTCGTAATTCCCTTTGTATATTAACATCAAAAAGTTTTAAAAGAAAAATCCCAAAAGAACTTTGTTTTAGTTTATGTCCCATTACTTTTCCAGAACTACGCTTGGTCTGATTCATGAGGGACATGATACGTAGGCAACCTACATCGGGTTCGATCAAGTCATTTTTGTTCAAAAATAAGATAATAATAATAATAATAATAATAAATAAAAAAAAGGAAGAAAAAGAAAAATAGGGTTGAAAAGAGGTGTTGGAAAGGAAAGAGAATGATAGACAAATGAGAGAAACTGGGATGATACCATATGACCTTGCGACCCTCAAAGCCACTCTAGAACCGATAACTGTTGCTAGGTGCATTGCATATAATGTGATATTATTATTTGATAAATGCGCTAACGCTAACATGATGGTTTTATGGTTGTCCTTTGTTATCTTTATTTACATCCAGGAAGGTGGTTAGTTTGTTGGCATCCTGGCAAGTCATCCATACAATACCCGATCAAAGCGTCTAACAGTCATGGCTAGCAAGGAAATAGACACTGCAGTTGTAGACCCGCCAAGCGAGATTGTTGAGTCGGAATCAGAGCTGCAAGAGGAGGTCCGGAGGTTGAGGCATCAAATGGCAGAGATGTATCGAGCCTGGAGTAAGGGACACCCTCCTCCTTCATTCCCTACCAACTACACAGAAAATCCTGCTTTTATTCCACCGATCTCTCAATCCCAAATGACCAATACCCTTGATCTTTCTCCACAACACGCACCTGGCTTCACCCCTTACCACAACTACCCCGGCACTTCGGCCCAAACCTTTCAAGCCCCACCATCCAAAACAACCTCGTACCCTGTTTCGACTTCTGATCCTATTTTTGTGCCCCCTCCACAAGCTACCCTCCACCGATCCTCTAGTGAGCCCGTATTCCCCGCTCCAGATGCCCACTATTATGCACCGGAGCCCACTTTCAAAGTTCCAGACCCTTATTCTTACCCTCCCCAATTTGAGCCTCATGTTGAAACTGATAAACCATCTAAGAATGCAGAGCAAGAAGAGATGTTTAGAAAAGTACAGAGTCTGGAGCAATCATTGAGAAATATGCAAGGTTTGGGAAACCAAGTGAGTGCGTCTTATAAAGATTTGTGTTTGTTCCCCGATGTCCAATTACCTGCTGGGTTCAAAATGCCCAAGTTCGACTTGTATGATGGACATGGGGATCCCGTAGCCCATCTAAGAGGTTATTGCAGTAAGATGAGAGGGGCTGGGGGAAAAGACGAATTACTGATGGCGTATTTCAGCCAGAGTCTAAGTGGGGCAGCTCTAGAATGGTACACCCGACAGGATGCTAGTAGATGGTATACATGGGATGATATGGCCCAAGCATTCGCCCAGCACTTTCAGTACAATATTGACATTGTCCCAGACCGCCTCTCTCTGACCAAGGTGGAAAAGAAGCCCAGCGAAAGCTTTAGAGAATATGGGTTCCGATGGAGGGAGCAAGCTGCACGAGTCAATCCTCCGATGGAAGAAGACGAGATGGTTAAATATTTTCTGCAAGCCTTGGAGCCCACTTACTATGGTCATTTGATCTCAGCCATTGGTAAACCTTTCAATGATGTGGTAAAGATGGGAGAAATGGTAGAAGAGGGCCTCAAGTCGAGTAAGATCATGAGTTATTCTACTATAAAAGCAACCACCCAGGCAATCCAGAGTGGTACCGGAAGTTTGTTAGGCAAGAAGAAGAAGGAAGATATTGCTATGGTTGTCTCTGGATCATGGCAGGGTCCAAGAGGTTCACCTCATCAATACATCCACCCTTGACCCAGACCTCAAACCTATACCCAAGCTCCATATAATCCACCCCAACATTACTTCTCCTCACAAAACCCCATATACTCAGCCAGACCATCCCAATACCTTGTTCACCATGCACAGTCATATGCTCAAACCCCTCCTCACCCGCAATGGCGTGCTCCTGCTCCACAAAATAGCTATCCACCTCCACAACCCTACCAAAACCCCATTAGACCACATTTTCGACCAAGGACAGACTATAGGAAAGAGAGGATGCAGCGGAAACAAAGTTCCATCCCACTTGGAGAATCCTATGCCAGATTGTTTCAAAGGTTGAGGCAGTTGGACGTCTTGAGGCCAATTGATCCAAAGATACCGAATCTCCCTCCAAAAAACCTCGATTATTCCCTAAGATGTGCATATTATTCTGAGACTCCAGGGCATGACATAGAAAAGTGTTGGTATTTGAAACAGGCAATCCAGGAGCTCATTGATACAAACCAAATTGTAGTCCAAAGCCCAGACGCGCCAAACATCAACCAAAATCCTTTGCCAACTCATGAAGAAACACATATGATTGAACTAGTTCACAAAGATGGGGAGCCGAAGAAGTCTTCTAAGTCCGTCATGATGATTCGGTCCAGTGAAAGCAATGTGGTTAAAGCTCTTGACTCCACCAAGGCAACGTCTTTGACAGTTGAAGAGGTAACAGAAAAGCCGAGTTTGCTCAATTTGAAACTACCGGTGTTGGTCGTGAAAGGGATGCCAAAAGATGTTGGAGCAAGTCCAGAAAGCTCAAAAGTGATAGTGCCGGGGATTCCAAGCAAGCCTGTCATAATTGTGAAGGGGGCTCCTACTACCCCTATCATCATTAAACCAGTAACCCAGCTGCCAGTGGTAGACACCAAGACTGTTCCATGGAATTATAAACAAGTTATAGTAACATACAAAGGGAAGGAAGTAGAGGAAGAAGTTAATGAAGCTGGAGGATTGACTCGCTCTGGGAGGTGTTTCACCCCCGAAGAATTAAGGAAAGCTAAACCACTCAAGGATAGCCAAATGCCAGTAAAGAAACCAATCACCGAGGAAGAGGCTGAGGAATTCTTGAAGAAGATGAAAATGCAGGATTATTCCATCGTGGAACAGTTGAGGAAAACCCCAGCTCAGATTTCTCTTTTATCTTTGCTGATACATTCTGATGAACATCGCAGGGTCTTGATGAAGATTTTGAATGAGGCCCATGTCCCTGATAAGATCACGGTGAATCACCTAGAAAAGATGGCTAGCAAGATCTTCGAAGTCAACAGGATCACTTTCTCAGATGATGAACTTCCTATGGAGGGTACAGAACACAATCGAGCTCTTTATCTCACGGTAAAGTGTGAAGATTCTGTTGTCCCAAGGGTTCTGGTTGATAACGGCTCCAGTGCGAATATTTGTCCCCTGTCTACCCTGCAAAAGCTGAAGATTGGCACTGAAAGAATCCATTTGAATAATGTGTGTGTTCGAGGCTTTGATGGGGGAGGTAAAGATTCTGTCGGAGATATAATGCTCGAATTATCGATAGGGCCAGTTGAATTCACCATGGAATTTCAAGTATTGGACGTGGTTGTCTCCTATAACCTGTTGTTAGGTAGGCCCTGGATACATGCTGCCAAGGCGGTCCCGTCTTCTCTGCACCAAATGGCAAAGTTTGAATGGGACAGACAAGAAATAGTTGTGCACGGTGAGGAGGACCCGTCAGCTGGTAATGATGCAATTGTTCCGTTTATCGAAGATGAAGATGGAAAGGGACCTTGGGTTTATCAGACTTTCGAAACAGTATCCATTGAGAAAGTTTCTGAAGGAGAATACATTCCGGGTCCTAAGCTCTCCCCCGCGTTCGTCATGGTGGCGAATGAAATGTTAAAGAGTGGTTTTGTGCCGGGCAAAGGTCTGGGCTCATCTCTACAAGGTATTGTGCATCCAATGCGTCCTAGTGGAAATCCTGGTACGTTTGGTCTGGGGTTCACGCCTACAGAGAATGGCGTGAAAAGGGTTAAGAATTTGAAACAGAAGGTATGGTCACTCCCTAAGCCTGTCCCACACATCTCTAAGTCTTTTGTCAAGCCAAAAGATGAAGGACCTCCAAACTCCTCAATTCCAAAACTTGTGTTTGATGTTGATGAAGAGCTGATCAAGAGGTTCCAAAGTCTGTTCGAAGAAGTCAATATGGTAGAAGTTGGTGAAGGCTCAAGTAAAGCAGATGTGCAGCTTGTTGGCCCAAATGTGAAGCTTAGCAATTGGGAAGCTACTCCTCTCCCCGTCAGGAAGGAGTTTTGGTAGTTTGCTTTGTTTTCCTTCCTGTCATCTAGGTTATTCCAGGGCTGTAATCCAGATTTTTAGTATTTGCTTATTTTGATGATCAAACACTTCTATCCTTTATTTTCAATGAAAATGCAATCTCTCGTTTTCCGTTATTTTTAATAGTGTTTTTATTTTTGTTCTTTTTATTTTCCTTTTTGTACAGTTCTTTTTATACTGGATGCAGTGACATGACGTGCATGGAGAACTCTCAGTCGAGTCTTAAAAGCCAATACAATCCCAAAATAACAATTCAAGAAGTAGAATATGATGATGAAATAGAATATGATGAAGAAGCAGCATTTGAGGAAATCAGTAAAGAGCTAAAACAGTTTGAAGAAAAATCAAAGCCTAATTTGAGTGAAACTGAAGCAATCAATTTAGGAGACCAAGATGATGTTAAGGAGACCAAGATAAGTGTGCATTTAGAACCGCAAGTTAATGATGAAATAATCAAAACATTATTTGAGTACAAAGATGTCTTCGCGTGGACATATGATGATATGCCGGGCCTGAGCACTGATTTGGTAGTTCATAAGTTGCCGACTGATCCTGCTTCCCATCCTGTTAAGCAAAAGTTGCGAAAGTTCAAGACTGATATGAGCGCAAAGATCAAATAAGAAATCACAAAGCAGCTTACTGCAAAGGTCATTCGGGTCACTCGGTATCCCACTTGGTTAGCCAATGTTGTGCCGGTACCGAAGAAGGATGGAAAGACCAGGGTTTGTGTTGATTACCGTGATCTTAACAAAGCGAGCCCAAAGGATGATTTTCCATTGCCGAACATTCACATTCTGATCGACAATTGTGCCAAGCATGAGATTGGGTCTTTCGTGGATTGTTATGCGGGGTATCACCAAATCTTGATGGACGAGGAAGATGCAGAAAAGACAGCGTTCATCACGCCATGGGGTACATATTGCTATCGAGAAATGCCATTTGGTCTGAAGAATGCTGCGGCAACATATATGAGGGCGATGACTACCATATTTCATGACATGATGCTTAAAGAGATTGAGGTCTATGTAGATGATGTGATCATAAAGTCAAAGAAGCAGTGCGACCATGTCAAGGACTTGAGGAAGTTTTTTCAGAGGCTTCGCAGGTACAACCTCAAGCTCAACCCAGTAAAATGTGCATTTGGTGTCCCGTCCGGGAAACTGCTAGGATTTGTGGTCAGTCGGCGCGGAATTGAGTTAGACCCATCAAAGATCAAGGCCATTCGAGAGTTACCACCGCCAAAGAACAAAACGGAGGTGATGAGTTTGCTTGGAAGGCTAAATTACATCAGCAGGTTCATTGCACAGCTCACGACAACTTGTGAGCCCATCTTTAAGCTGCTCAAGAAGAATGCTGCAATCAAGTGGACCGACGAGTGTTAGGAAGCATTCGATAAGATTAAGAGATACTTGTCGAATCCACCAGTGTTGGTCCCTCCAGAGCCTGGAAGACCTTTAATTCTCTATATGACGGTCTTGGATAATTCTTTTGGTTGCGTATTGGGTCAACATGACATCACGGGGAAGAAGGAGCAAGCGATCTATTACCTTAGTAAGAAGTTCACTCCCTATGAGGTTAAGTACACTCTACTTGAGAGGACATGTTGCGCCCTGACTTGGGTGGCACAAAAGTTGAAGCATTATCTATCATCCTACACTACTTACCTCATTTCTCGCATGGATCCTCTAAAGTATATATTTTAGAAGCCGATGCCCACGGGAAGACTGGCAAAGTGGCAGATTTTACTCACAGAATTTGACATTGTCTATGTGACCAGGACTGCAATGAAAGCACAAGCGTTGGCTGATCATTTGGCTGAGAATCCAGTAGATGAAGAATATGAACCTTTAAAGACATACTTCCCTGATGAAGAGGTAATGCATGTTGGGGAATTGGAGCAAGTTGAGAGGCCAGGATGGAGGCTTTTCTTTGATGGGGCTGCCAATATGAAAGGCGTCGCGATAGGAGCAGTACTTATTTCTGAGACAGGGCAGCACTACCCTGTTATAGCTCAGCTTCGTTTCTATTGCACTAATAACATGGTCGAATATGAGGCATGTATCTTGGGTTTAAGGTTGGCTATAGACATGGGTGTCCAGGAAATCTTGGTCATGGGTGACTCGGATCTTCTGGTGCACCAAATTCAAGGGGAATGGGAGATACGAGATTTGAAGCTCGTGCCATACCGGCAATGTTTGCATGATCTTTGTCCAAGGTTTCAGTCAATAGAGTTCAAGCATATTCCCAGGATTCATAACGAAGTTGCTGACGCCCTGGCTACTCTGGCGTCTATGTTGCATCATCAAGATAAGGCCTATGTGGACCCACTGCAGATTCAAGTTCACGATCAGCACGCCTACTGTAATATGGTGGAAGAAGAACTTGACGGTGAGCCCTGGTTCCGGGATGTCAAAGAATACCTCAAGATGCGAGTGTATCCAGCACAAGCCACAAGAGATCAAAAGAAAGCAATTCGACGCTTGGCAAGCGGATTCTTCTTCAGTGGAGGGGTGTTGTACAAGAGAACTCCAGATCTAGGACTACTGAGGTGCATAGATGCTAAAGAAGCTTCAACTATCATGACCGAAGTGCATTCTGGAGTTTGTGGGCCGCATATGAACGGATATGTCTTGGCAAAGAAGATACTTCGAGCGGGTTATTATTGGCTCACCATGGAACGAGATTGTATCAGTTTTGTTCGCAAGTGTCATCAATGCCAGGTACATGGTGATTTGATTCATTCTCCCCCATGTGAGTTACATACGATGTCTGCTCCTTGGCCCTTTGTTGCTTGGGGCATGGATGTTATCGGACCAATTGATTACTTTACCAAGTGGGTCGAAGCTGTAACTTTCAAGTCCGTGACCAAGAAGGCAGTAGTGGATTTTGTCCATTCAAACATCATCTGTCGATTCGGAATTCCCAAGGTGATTATCACGGATAATGCTGCTAACCTCAATAGCCATTTGATGAGAGAGGTATGCCAACGGTTCAAGATCATGCATCGAAACTCCACTCCCTATCGCCCTAAAGCCAATGGAGCTGTCGAGGCCGCCAACAAAAACATAAAGAAGATACTTCGTAAGATGGTTCAAGGATCTTGGCAGTGGCATGAAAAGTTTCCATTCGCATTACTAGGTTACCGCACTACTGTTCGCACTTCAGTAGGTGCAACTCCCTATTAACTAGTATATGGGACCGAGGCAGTTATACCTGCGGAAGTTGAGATTCCATCTCTTCGGATCATCGCAGAAGCTGAAATTACTGATGATGAGTGGGTCAAAACCCGGCTCGAGCAGTTGAGTCTGATTGATGAGAAAAGATTGGCTGCAGTATGTCATGGTCAATTGTATCAGAAGAGAATGGCAAGAGCATACAACAAAAAGGTGCGTCCTCGGAAATTCGAAGTGGGCCAGATGGTATTGAAACGTATCCTCCCTCATCAGGCTGAAGCTAAAGGCAAGTTTGCCCCAAACTGGCAGGGGCCGTTCGTCGTGACAAGAGTGTTGCCCAATGGTGCTTTGTATTTAACAGACATAAAGGGCAAATGTGTAGATATGGCTATCAATTCTGATGCAGTTAAGAGGTATTATGTATGATTTCATTGTCTTCTTTCATTTGTATCGTGTACCTGGCATGTTCAAAGTTGAAATGACGAAGGCATTTTGTTCCGCTACACAAACACTTTCATCCTTTGCTACCCCTTTTGAGCTTTATTTATTTTCTTTCATACCCCTCTTTTGGAATCAGTACCAAAGATAGAGAATGAATAAAATGACGACGAATGAGTGTAAATAAAAAGAAAAGAAAAGAATAGAAGAAAAAAAAAGAAAAAAAAAGAAAAAGAAAAAAAGAAGAAGAAAAAAAAGAAAGAAAAAGAGAAAAAAAAAAGAGAAAAAAGAAAAGAAAAGAAAAAGAAAAAGAAAATAATAAAATGAAATGCTTTGTTTTCTTTGAACAACGTTCGACCTGATTCCTTTTAAGGATACGTAGGCAGCCTTATGGTTCGGTCTTATCCAAATAAAAATTAAAAATTCCCCAAACCCGAAGAAACTGGGGCAGAAGTTTTAGTTTTGAAAAGAACCGATTCCAAAAGTTAAAATTTTGACCCTTGTTTCATCTTAAATTAGTTTGAGCCTTCATACCACCCTTTCTTTCTAACCATGTCCAAAAGCCTACATTACGGTCCAAAGAAAGACCTTCCGATCAACCTTAGAGGATGCCAGGTAAAGCAAGACAGAGGTATGATTTACATCATGAGTAACACTTGGCTCATGGACGCAAGAGAGAAAATTAAAAATGAGAGAGTTTTATTGGTGAAAACCCTTGCGGGCACCATAAGGCGACGGTGAGTTGAGAGAAAATTTAAAATGAGAGAGTCTTGTTAGTGAAAACCCTCACGGGCACCATAAGGCGACGGTGAGTTGAGAGAAAATTTAAAATGAGAGAGGCTTGTTAGTGAAAACCCTTCAGGGCACTACAAGTCGAATGAGGTTCATGGCTATTCAGTGGAGTCAAATCAGTGAAAGCCCGGTTTGAGGTGTGAAGGCACGACATAAGGTGAAATATGATTGGTGGGACGGATTAGGCTGATCAGTTTGAAATGCATGTCATGATCATTGGAGCTGGATACCTCCCCTCAGATAAGTCTTCTTTTCTCATTCTTCTTCGTCTAGTCATTAATGTTCAAAATTTTCTTCTATTCTTTTTGTCAAAAGTCATTTCACTTTACTCTTTCAGCCTATCTTTATGAGTTTCTTTCGAGGTAGCCTTAGTCAAACAAGTAGGAAAGGATTTCAAACCATACTACCAGCTTCTGATTTGCACAAAGTGGAACCCGACCAGGCGCATCACAATTGACATTTTAGAATAACAGTATGGTGATAGCCAGGGTTCAGGCAATCAATCGAATCTTGAAATTTGATAAAATGCAAGGACTCAGAAGCTTTCAGAATGGAAATAAGATGCAACAAGTGAATGTAAGAGGTTTTGTGGTCAAATTCCAATCAAAGGGTCAAACAACTCCTTGCTAGCCTGAAACAGCTAATCGGAATAAAGCATGGCAATGGCAGAAGCAGACACTCAGCAATGATGCCACGAACTAACCACCACATTTTCAAACTAACAAGATTTTATTTGTCTGAAGCAGGGGCAAGAAATTTTTAAGTCCACAGGAACCTCCTATGGGAAAAGCATTGTTCATGGAGCAAAATTATATTCAGAATCCTCCAAGATGGGAGCGTGGCTCAGGTAATTTAATTTTAAGTTTTCAGGACCCTCCTGGATAATGGGATTTTAATTTTAAGTTCTCAGGACCCTCCTGGATAATGGGATTTAGTTTTAGAATTTTTAGGACCCTCCTGGATAATGGGATTTTAATTTTAAGTTTTCAGGACCCTCCTGGATAATGGGATTTTAATTTTTGAATTTTCAGAGGACCCTCCTGGATAATGGGATTTAGTTTTATAATTTTCAGGACCCTCCTGGATAATGGGATTTTAATTTTAAGTTTTCAGGACCCTCCTGGATAATGGGCTTTTAATTTTTAGTTTTCAGGACCCTCATGGATAATGGGATTTAATTTTAAGTTTTCAGGACCCTCCTGGATAATGGGATTTAGTTTTAGAATTTTCAGGACCCTCCTGGATAATGGGATTTAGTTTTAGAATTTTCAGGAGCCTCCTGGATAATGGGATTTAATTTTTGAATTTTCAGGACCCTCCTGGATAATGGGATTTAGTTTTAGAATTTTCAGGACCCTCCTGGATAATGGGATTTAATTTTAGAATTTTCAGGACCCTCCTGGATAATGGGATTTAATTTTAAGTTTTCAGGACCCTCTTGGATAATGGGATTTAGTTTTAAGTTTTCAGAACCCTCATGGATAATGGGATTTAATTTTAAGTTTTCAGGACCCTCCTGGATAATGGGATTTAGTTTTAAGTTTCAGGACCCTCCTGGATAATGGGATTTGGTTTTAAGTTTTCAGGACCCTCCTAGATAATGGGATTTAGTTTTAGAATTTTCAGGACCCTCCTGGATAATGGGATTTAGTTTTAGAATTTTCAGACCCTCCTGGATAATGGGATTTAATTTTAAATTTTCAGGACCCTCCTGGATAATGGGATTTAGTTTTAGAATTTTCAGGACCCTCTTGGATAATGGGATTTAGTTTTAGAATTCTCAGGACCCTCCCGGATAATGGGATTTAGTTTTAGAATTTTCAGGACCCTCCTGGATAATGGGATTTAATTTTAGAATTTTTAGGACCCTCCTGGATAATGGGACTTAATTTTCAAACTCTGAGAGCTCTGTAGGTAGCATAGTCCAATTAACATTCACATTTATGCCCCAGTCCCAAATTGGGGCAGAAAAATTTCTTTTATTTTGTTGTAATGTCAGGCGCCCACATGGATAACAAGGGAATACATTTCAAGTTTTGGTAAGCAGGCGCCCACCTGGATAACGAGGGAATTCATTTCAAAGTTACTTTCAATTCACAAATTCAAGAAGCGTCAGGAGCACTCCGGAAGAATAGGATCTACTTTAAATCTCATGTTGAAGATCAAGTAGAGATTCAAGGCAGATTCAAGACAAAGGTAGATAGGATATTGTATTTTCTTTATTTTTCATTGTAACTTCTCCTTTTATTTTTTATGTAATGGCAGGAACCGCGGACTGGAACCTCGATGGCACTCGGCTCGACTCGCCACCTCGGTACACCCCATTGCTCTTCTTACTCTGAACTACACGTGGCCTGATTCCTCTATAGCTAGGGATATGTAGGCAACTCAGATACCAGAGCTCGGTCACATTCTCTTTTCCTTAGTTTGTCTTTCTGAATAAGGGCCGGGTCAAAAACATGTCTTGTTGTTCTTTGTCTGAAAACACACCGTGTTTCCCGTCAAAGAGGGGCAGCTGTAGGACTGTAATTTTGACCCGCGCATTAGAATCATCTTGAATAATCCTAGTATTTTCTTAGGATATTTATTTGGATTTATTTTATAGGATTTTAATTTATTACTAATTTTAATGGCACCAAAAATTGAAAAAATACACAAAAATATTTTCATGCTCTATTTTATCCTATTTAGTTTAATTTATTAATATTTTGTTTATATTTATAGCCTTATTTTTATTTCTACTATGATTTTAACTCTTGTTTTAATCCATAAAATATAATATATTATAATATATGTATATATAGTCTCATACTATTACATAATATATTTTAATTAATTGAAATTAATTTGGGTTTTAATTTAAAGGTTTGAGTTATTTACTTAATAGATTGTTAAAAATTAAAGAAGTGCAAGTTTTGGGCCAATTTTACACAAAAATGGCCCAAAATCGGGCAGCCCATCTCCCTTTACCCCTTGACCCGCGACCCGTCTGCCCGCGACCCGCCCCATCCCCCTTCAAATCTCAGCCATCAACCAATATTCATCTAACGGCCCATATTAATCCCCACACCCCAATACATAAAACTAATATTTCCCCCAAAAAAATCCTAAACCTAGAGATGAAGCGACGGCCGCCCCCTCCATTTCACTGTTTCTTCGTCTTCCTCGCCTCAACTCACCGTCACTCGCCCGAGTTCACCCACTGGTCCCCCCATGGTCCCCTCTCCTCTCTTCTCCTTCTTCCACGTAGCAAAATCCCCACAATATCATCATTTCAATCCGATTTCGGTTGATTTCTTCTTCTATTTTTGTTGTTTAAAGACAAATCTGGACCCTTGAATGAAAATGGGAAGAGTGGGAACCATTGGATAAAGACTTTTGTCCAAGATTTCCATTTTTCATGATTTTTGTTTGTAAAGAGGGAATATCCGATTTGATTTGTTGGTCCCACACAATTTATTGCTGAAGAAGCAGAGAAGCTTCGAGAGAGAGATATATATTCGAGGATGCTCAGATTTTTGGGGGACGGTTTTTGGAAAAAGAAGAAAAGGGGCTAGGGTTTCGGATTGGGTGGGGATTCTTCAAAAATTTCAACTCATTCGAAATTAGGTTTCTCTTTTAGTAATCCTGGATTTTGTTTTCGTTCATAGATATATATATATATAAGTATTAGTTTCATTCTAATTGGAATCGGGAAAAGTCAAAAAATACGAAAAGAACTTGATTCTTCTTCTTTTGGAGTTTTGTTTCGACATGGAGTTTGATTGAGCCGAGCTCGAGTTTGCCGTTCCAGTTTTGGTTCGTGTTTGCGTTCCTTGGGTTGGTTCCTGCTCAATTGCATCTGTGTCGACTCTGAATTTTCCAGTAGCTGTTTTCGTTCTCAAGTCTGTCACCAAATCGACTCCTATTGTAATCGATTCTTACAGAATTAATCAAAAGATTAACTTCCAGGTTTGTCTTTATTTTCTTACTCTGTCAATGATGATTCCAAATGTGATAAAATAGACTTAGAGGTTTGAATTTGCTTGACCTGTTTTAGAAGATGAATAATCAAATCTGGGCATTAACAGAAACAATCTCATGACTTTCAGATAGTATTAAGTCTGGATTAAGTTACACCCTCATGAGTTCTGTTTAGCTTTTGGTATTTGAATGCCTCGTAACTTCGATTCTGCCCAGTTCTAGTATGGTCGATTGAAGTTTGATCTAATTTTCTGATAAATTAAGCAATACGAGAGCGTGTGGTAAGCCATTAGAGTTGACTTGACTCATAAAATTTAGTTAAGTTTAAATGGTAGAAGGACAAATGGTGGTTGATGGCGGGTCTGGATGAATTCTCTTGGCATTGGCATGTGATTCTGTTCTGATCGTCCTGCTCGTATGTTGCTTGCACTGATCCGTTCTATTTAGTCGATTGTTGTGTTCCGTTGCAATGTTCGCATGCTAGTTTGGCTGCTAGAAATAGGAATATAGTTCGTTCTTTGTTGGTTCATTGGAATTCTTTGTTCTCACTTAGATTTTGGTTCTGAAAACTGTTGAGTTCTTCACTTTTATCTTGCATTTTCTTGACATCCCTCACTGCTCATGAGTTTCTTGAATAGCCGTCTTGTAACTTAGGCACAATCACGCATTACTCTTAACTGATTTTAAGATTGTCATGTTGTTTGTTTTCTTCCTCACTGAATTCGGTTGCTTATGGGAATGGGAAGAATTAGTTTTGTTTTAAGATTAATTGCCTCAAGGAAAATATCATTAGAATGCATTTTAGAACAACATAATCTTCACTGATCCTGCTTGCTATTTTTTTATTATTATTTATATTTCTCTTTCTTCCAATACATATTTTGTCTTAATTGTTCCTTCTTCTGTTCGTGAATATTGTGTAACTAGTTCTTGATTTCTATTTGAGTGGGTGAAAATGATTTCACGATTAGCTAGGGATTCAATTTGTTTAAATATGAAAGTACTATTGTGTTAGAAAAAGTGGATAATTGTGATTTGATTGCAAGTTTGGATGAATGCTAGAATTATTAGGAAGATAATTGAAATGAAAAATGGATATTGTGTATTGTTGGAAGATTCAGTGATCATTCGAATTAACTGAAATGAATCAAATTAATCGAAAGACAAAGAACAGTGGATGGCCTTATGTCGCAGCTTCGTTGCCTTTGAATCTGTTATGTTTAATTGAGAATCGTTAGTAGCTTGTTAAATGTTAATGCTGCCAAAATTTTCTGATCATTTGCACGTGTGAGCCAAAGTAATATTGATTATGCTTGAAAGTTTGTTGATGTCAATTTTGAGTTTCGAGCCTCATAGCAGCATCATCTTTAATTTTCATGTTATTATTTCCCTTCTTCTTTCAATGAGTCATTAGTTTCCTGTTATTTGACATGCACTTGTCTTGGACGATGAAGTACTGGGCACGTAGGGAATGTGATTTAATATTGTAATTCTGTCATTGCTTTTACTATTGATTCATTACTCGCTAGGAGCATGCTTAAGCCGTTAATGTTCGGGTGGGCGAATATACTAGGATTCCCCTTTTCTTTTATATGAGGTGAGGGGTCGTCCCCTATAGTTTAATTTATTTGAAAAATGCCCCGTAGAGTTTGTAAATATTATTATTCGGGGTATGCCCCGAAGAACTATGTAAATATTTTGGAGGCCTTGGGGAGCATGGCGGAGAAGTCGTAGTATAGGTTAGCTTAGGATTTCTCTTTTCTTTTCTTTTTCATTTTCTTTCAATTAGGTGGGGACGACCTCGAGCCTCTTTTGTGCTTATCCTATTTTTCGTGTTGTTTTTACCTCAATCGAATATTTTAAAGGCAACATGATCGAGTACGCAACCGTGATCTTCACGGGACTTGGGGAGTGCCTAACACCTTCTCCCCGAGTCAAATGAACCCCCTTACCCGAATCTCTGGTGTAGACTTAGTTTTGAAGTCTCAAGTGTTTTGAAAGGAAAAGAACTACTTTTAGAAAAACGGTGGCCTGACACACCGAAATCAAATGTCAGGTGGCGACTCTGAGTTATTTCCTTTTGAACACCATTTTTGTCACTTTCAAAATTGAAAAACCCTTTTCAAACTTTTTCACTAAATTCTTTTATTAATTTAAGAGGGTTAAGTAGGAAAGGCTTGGTTTTGGTAAAAAAAAGGGGTGTGATAGTAGCAAGGGGCAAAGTGCATGAAGCGAAGCTTACTTAGTTGGCGATTGCCATCGGTTGTTGCGGGCGCAACAACCGATCGAGACACCGCTCGTAACGGCTGATGGCTTTTAGCAATGGAACGGCAAAGCATCGTGTAAGTAGCACCGAAAGGGGCGATGTGCATGGGGCAAAGTTTACTAAGTTGCCGATTCCCATCGGTTGTTGCTGGTTGTGTCTAATATCGGGAGGCGACAACGCTCGTGGCTGCTGATGGCTTTTAGCAATGGAACGGTAAAGCAATGTGCTAGTAGCACCGCAAGGGGTGAAGTGCATGTTGCGAAGCTTACTAAGTTGCTGATTGCCATCGGTTGTTGCGGGTTCTGTCTGGAATCACAGCACTCATAGCGGCTGATGGATTTTAGCAATGGAATGGCAAAGCAACATGCTAGTAGCACCACAAGAGGCGAAGTGTATGGGGCGAAGCTTACTAAGTTGCCGATTGCCATCGGTTGTTGTGGGTTAGGACAGAAACACTCCCCCCTCCCCCCCACCACTCAAGACGGCTGATGGCTTTTAGCAATGGAATGGCAAAGCATCGTGCTAGTAGAACCGCAAGGGGCAAAGTGCATGGAGGGAAGCTTACTAAGTTGCCGATTGCCATCGGTTGTTGCGGGCGCAACAACCGATCGAGACACCGCTCGTAACGGCTGATGGCTTTTAGCAATGGAATGGCAAAGCATCGTGCAAGTAGCACTGAAAGGGGTGATGTGCATGGGGCGAAGCTTACTAAGTTGCCGATTGCCATCGGTTATTGCTGGTTGTGTCTAACATCGGGAGGCGAAAACGCTCGTGGCGGCTGATTGCTTTTAGCAATGGAACAGCAAAGCAATGTGCTAGCAGCACCGCAAGGGGTGATGTGCATGTTGCGAAGCTTACTAAGTTGCTGATTGCCATCAGTTGTTGCGGGTTGTGTCTGGAATCACATTAGTCATGGCGGCTGATAGCGTTTAGCAATGGAACGGCAAGGCAACATGCTAGTAGCACCGCAAGGGCGAAATGTATGGGGCGAAGCTTACTAAGTTGCCGATTGCCATCGGTTGTTGTGGGTTAGGTCGGAAACCCCCTCCCCCCCACCACTCCAGATGGCTAATGGCTTTTAGCAATGGAACAGCAAAGCATCATGCTAGTAGTACCGCAAGGGGTGAAGTGCATGGAGCGAAGATTACTAAGTTGCCGATTGCCATTGGTTGTTGCGGGTGCAACAACCGATCGAGACACCGCTCGTAACGGCTGATGGCTTTTAGCAATGGAACGGCAAAGCATCCTGCAAGTAGCATCGAAAGGGGCGATGTGCATGGGGCGAAGCTTACTAAGTTGTCGATTGCCATCGATTGTTGCTAGTTGTGTCTAACATCAGGAGGCGACAACGCTTGTGGCGGCTGATGGCTTTTAGCAATGGAACGGCAAAGCAATGTGCTAGTAGCACCGCAAGGGTTGAAGTGTATGTTGCGAAGCTTACTAAGTTGCTGATTGCCATCGGTTGTTGCGGGTTGTGTCTGGAATCACATCATTCATGGGGGCTGATGGCTTTTAGCAATGGAACGGCAAATCATCGTGCAAGTAGCACGGAAAGGGGCGATGTGCATGGGGCGAAGCTTACTAAGTTGCCGATTGCCATCGGTTGTTGTTGGTTGTGTCTAACATCGGGTGGCGACAACGCTCGTAGCGGCTGATGGCTTTTAGCAATGGAACGGCAAAGCAATGTTCTAGTAGAATCGCAAGGGGTGAAGTGCATGTTGCGAAGCTTACTAAGTTGCTGATTGCCATCGGTTGTTGCGGGTTATGTCTGGAATCACAGCACTCATGGTGGCTGATGGCTTTTAGCAATGGAACGGAAAAGCAACATGCTAGTAGCACCACAAGGGGCAAAGTGTATGGGGCGAAGCTTACTAAGTTGCCGATTGCCATCGGTTGTTGTGGGTTAGGTCAGAACCCCCCCCCCACCGCTCAAGATAGCTGATGGCTTTCAGCAATGGAACAGCAAAGCATCGTGCTAGTAGCAAGGGGCAAAGTGCATTGAGTGAAGCTTACTTAGTTGGAGATTGCCATCGGTTGTTGCGGGCACAATAACCGATCGAGACACCGCTCGTAACGGCTGATGGCTTTTAGCAATGGAACGGCAAAGCATCGTGCAAGTAGCACCGAAATGGGCGATGTGCATGGGGCGAAGTTTACTAAGTTGCCAATTGCCATCGGTTGTTGCTGGTTGTGTCTAACATCGGGAGGCGACAACGCTCGTGGCGACTGATGGCTATTAGCAATGAAACGACAAAGCAATGTGCTAGTAGCACCGCAAGGGTGAAGTGCATGTTGCGAAGCTTACTAAGTTGTTGATTGCCATCGGTTGTTGCGGGTTGTGTCTGGAATCACATCACTCATGGCGGCTGATGGCTTTTAGCAATGGAACGGCAAAGTAACATGCTAGTAGCACCGCAAGGGGCAAAGTGTATGGGGCGAAGCTTACTAAGTTGCCGATTGCCATCGGTTGTTGTGGGTTAGGTCGGAAACCCCCCCTCTCCCCACTTTAATGTAAAAATAATTACTCTTTTATGTGTAATATTATATTACTAGATGTATTGGAAATTTTTTCCATTATTTTCCCTATTTTTATAATAATTTTCCTATTTTTTACAATTGTTTTCCATTATTTTCCCTATTTGCCGATTTACTATTTTTTTACTAGGTCGGAAACCCCCCGTCCCCCACCGCTCAAGACGGCTGACGGCTTTTATCAATGGAACGGCAAAGCATCGTGCTAGTAGCACCGCAAGGGGCGAAGTGCATGGAGCGAAGCTTACTAAGTTGCCGATTGCCATCGGTTGTTGCGGGCGCAACAATCGATCGAGACACCGCTCGTAACGGCTGATGGCTTTTAGCAATGGAACGGCAGTGCATCGTGCAAGTAGCAACGAAAGGGGCGATGTGCTTAAGGCGAAGCTTACTAAGTTACCGATTGCCATCGGTTGTTGCTGGTTGTGTCTAACATCGAGAGGCGACAACGCTCGTGGCGGCTGATGGATTTTAGCAATGGAACGGCAAAGCAATGTGCAAGTAGCACCGCAAGGGGCAAATTGCATGGGGCGAAGCTTACTAAGTTGCCGATTGCCATCGGTTGTTGCAGGTTGTGTCTGGCATAACATCGCGAGACGGCAATGCTCATAACGGCTAATGGCTTTTAGCAATGGAACGGCAAAGCATCGTGCAAGTAGCACCGAAATTGTCGATGTGCATGGGGCGAAGCTTACTAAGTTGCTGATTGCCATTCGGTTGTTGCTGGTTGTGTCTAACATCGGGAGGCGACAACGCTCGTGGCGGCTGATGGCTTTTAGCAATGGAACGACAAAGCAATGTGCAAGTAGCACCGCAAGGGGCAAATTGCATGGGGCGAAGCTTACTAAGTTGCCAATTGCCATCGGTTGTTGCGGGTTGTGTCTAGCATAACATCGGGAGGCGACATTGCTCGTGACGGCTGATGGTTTTTTGCAATGGAATGGCAACGGATTGTGCAAGTAGCACCGAAAGGTGCCGTGTGCAAGGGGAAAAGCTCAGTAAATTGCCGATTGCCATCGGTTGTTGCGGGTTGTGTCTGGCATTGCTTCAACTCCCTATTCGTGCTTTGCGGAGCTTGTCTTGGCTTTGCAACGTTGGCATTGGCAACAACACATGGCTGCGCATCGCGTGTTGGGGCTGGTGTTGGCTTGTATCGTTGAGGCAAGTGTACGTGCGGCACATGAGTGGTGTTCGACTTGTGTGGCTAGGTTGGATCCCTGCTTGAGCAGTGACGTATTAGACCGCATGCCATCTCAGTCATGACACAAGCGCAAATTAGGCTTGTTCGGCATTGGTTTTTTGTGTTGCATACCTAATGCCAAGGCATTATCAAGCACAATCGGTTGCCTTTTGGCCCTTGCGTTCGACGTGCGGGGTGAACCAAAAGCTGCAGTTGTGTCCTAAGTTGTCCTTCCTTCGCCTTGCGATGGCTTGGTCCATGACTAGTATGCTCGGACTCTCGGATTTGGGAATCGCAATGGGCACGGGGTCTTCATTGGCTCCTATCTGCCCAAAGAATGCCCCTTACGAATGACGGCCGTGCTCGTCTTGGACTTGGCCGTGCCCTTTTGGGTCAGCCATGCTCATGCGATGCCGGCGTCAATGAGGAATGCTACCTGGTTGATCCTGCCAGTAGTCATATGCTTGTCTCAAAGATTAAGCCATGCATGTGTAAGTATGAACAAATTCGGACTGTGAAACTGCGAATGGCTCATTAAATCAGTTATAGTTTGTTTGATGGTATCTACTACTCGGATAACTGTATAAATTCTAGAGCTAATACATGCAACAAACCCCGACTTCTGGAAGGGATGCATTTATTAGATAAAAGGTCGACGCGGGCTTTGCCCGTTTCTGCAATGATTCATGATAACTCGACGGATCGCACGGCCATCGTACCGGCGACGCATCATTCAAATTTCTGCCCTATCAACTTTCGATGGTAGGATAGTGGCCTACCATGGTGGTGATGGGTAACGGAGAATTAGGGTTCGATTCCAGAGAGGGAGCCTGAGAAACGGCTACCACATCCAAGGAAGGCCGCAGGCGCGCAAATTACCCAATGCTGACATGGGGAGGTAGTGACAATAAATAACAATACCGGGCTCTATGAGTCTTGTAATTGGAATGAGTACAATATAAATCCCTTAACGAGGATCCATTGGAGGCCAAGTCTGGTGCCAGCAGGCGCGGTAATTCCCGCTCCAATAGCGTATATTTAAGTTGTTGCAGTTAAAAAGCTCGTAGTTGGACTTTGGGATGAGCCGGCCGGTCCGCCTTAGGTGTGCA
>JASVEL010014027.1:0-29485 GCA_032618575.1 Nicotiana noctiflora
GGTTGAATGAGGCAATCAGTTGAAATCAAGGGGCATATATCTATCCCCAATGGTGCGGCGGATAGAAATGGAGCATATTCATATGAGGGTTGACATATGGTATCAGTGGGTGTATGGGGTACGCCTGCTGGAAAGTTGATGCTAGATGGTCCAATAGCAATAGAGCCTGAGTTGTGCATCACTGTGTTTGAGCATATGCCTCAACCCCAAATCTCATTCTCTACGTCACAATTTCTGCCAGGTGCGTTGGGTTTTGGACTAGGAGGATCACATCATGATTGTTGAGCGCTAAGGTGAAAATCATAGCATAGCCTCAAGCCCCATCTCCAGCCAAGATTGTAGTGGTTGGTTCGTCATGTAAGGTTGAGAATTGTAAATTAGTTGAGTTGATGGATGTGGAACTTGTAGGCTTTGTATGATCAGATGAGGTAGATGAAAACATTATTTGTTGTGGTGAATTTGTTCTCTGAAGTAACTATTGTAGTTTGTGCTGGTGAAGTTCGGACGCTGCATGATTGTTGTGAGAAGAAGAAAACATATGTGATTCTGTATGGTCTGTATGTTATTTTTTATGTCATATTTTGCTTGATTATGTCGCCCATTAGATCCATCCGAATAATTCCCAAAATTGCAAACATTTGGAGAGGTTTCATGGATATCGGTAGGTGTAAGGATCGTATTTGTCATGAAATTTAAAGGTAGGCTAGTAGTAGTACTTTCATTTTGGAGAGAGTTAGTATCCATGTCATCTGATATGTAGTGAAATTAGTTATGAATTTGATTGGGCTTGGTAGTTAAAATATTAGAGTAGTGATTTTGGGACTTATTTTGCCCATTAGGAATAGAAAACTTACTTGCTCCATTTGGTAAGATGGTAGAGTCTGCCGCCCTCGAATACCTTATGGTTGAGCTTGCATTTTTTGTAGTCGATTATTATTCTTTTTTGGAAAAGTAACTGTTTGCCACTCTGTTGATTAAATTTTTTGTGTAGGTGATTTAGTAGTAGAGATTGAAGCATAAGGAGAACTGAATGTATTTGTGATTAATGGTGGGGTTAGTGTTTGTTTTTTAAAAGAGAAGTATATTAAAGCATGGCCAAATCTTTCACATGCCTTACAAAGTACATTTAAGCCTTCATATTGGATGTTTTATTTGTGGTTACCAATATGAATATGTGTTTTGAGAGGTTTTTCAAGGGGTACCTCAATGCAAATTCTTGCATACCTACCCCTAGAAGTAGTGGTTGTGCATGTATCGACCTTTAACAACTTACCCAATTTTTCTCTCACTCTATGTAGAATTTTCATATCGTAACTCAGTAGGGAATTCAGGAAATCATATTCATATAGCAAAATATGTTAGTTGCAGTAAACTTAGGTTCCCGCTGCCTCGCAGATTAAAAATAGCTATGAACAAATCAGTCCTCCCCCCAATAAAGTGCTCTTTGCAAGTTCTCTTATTTCTGGAATTTGATAAGGAAAAATTCAGACCCAAGGTCAATTAAAGACATATTTTCAGTAGGCTGCCATAAGGAATTAAGTTTTCGTTCAATAGTAGATGACCAATTTTTCCCCCAAATACTTTAACAATCACTGATAAATTTCAATGTGTATATAGTCGTGATTTATCATTAGTAGATAAAGGAATAAATAAATCTTCATCAACCTCAGTAGTAATTATTTCATTAGAGTAATATGCATACAATTGCTGAGTAAGATGACTATCAGTAATGGAAAGTGAGTTTGAGTTTAGTGTTTACATAAAAGTTTTCTATTGACACAGGGAAGGAGAAGATCATCAATTTGTATTTTTCCTATATCAAGTGGTTCTTGGGAAGGTTGTAAAGGAGATTTAATAGAGCTATAATCCATTAGTTATTTTTTTGAATAAGATGAACGATTGTGAGAAAGCGTGATGAAAAAAGTTTATAGAAAGAGAAGGTCTCACATCTCTCCAACTCTTTGTCCAAGAGATACTTGTTAAAAATTGAGGTCGTAGAATTCAATTGGAAGGTGAAAGTCTAATCCTAATATTTTGAGGAAAGATAAAGTGCCTTTTGTTCCTTGTTAAATTGGGTGAAAATTATTTACTTTAAAAATTAAACACATCCTACAAATTTGAATAATTATCATTCTGCTCCTCATATCAAAAGTGACTTCTTAAAATGCTTACCTCTACAATTGTTATCACTTATTTTAATTCTTATATGTAATTAAATTTTCTTATTTTAATTTATGTTATTGACCCACCTATAGACAAATTTTAAAAACATTTTGGAAACCAAAAAAAGTAAAAAGTAGTAGTAAAGCATAATGAGTTAATGATGTTCATTAGTGAAACAATGTGAAAAATAAAAATTACAGTAAATAATTTACTCGTAATAGATATAAAACACAATCAATTTATAAAATTGAGAATAAAAGAGAGTGAACCTTTTATAATTTACAATGCGTGTAATCAAAATATAATGGACGCAAAATAGAGGTAAATGTTATAATAAATTTGTAAAAATTACTATTTACACTTTACATGATTATATTTCTTTTTAAAAATCTAGTAATAATTATTACAACTCTAAAATTCATATACACATAGAGAATAATAAAAATAGTGGAAGACATACATTATTTGCATTTTAATATACATAATATTAACACAATAATAGTAAAATAGCAATATATTTGTGGGATTAGATTGGTAGGGATACTATTTCACTTTTGCTTTGTATCTTTCTTCTATATTTCATATTGTTCATATTTTCACTATTTTTTCTATTATTTCTGTGGTGTTACTGATTTTGTCTCCTTTTGTCTTTTTGACCTCTTGAACCGAGGATCTTTCAGAAACATCCTCTCTATTTCTTCGGGACAGGGTTAAGGTTTGCATACACCCTACCATCTCGAGACCTCACTAGTGGAATTTTACTGGATCGTTGTTGTTGTAGCAATATAATTTGTAACAAATTTATAATATAATTATTTTATTTATATTGTTAGTGAGACTAGATTAAATATATAATAAGATATATTTTTTATGGGGATTACTTCTGGAGTCAAAGGATATAGCTTATGGTGTCCTATGACAAAAAAAGTAATATTCAACAGGGATGTTACCTTCGATGAATCTGCTATGGTAAACAAGGTAACAAATGAAGATACCAAACAAGATGATGGTGCTTCTAAGCAGGAGGAGTTTGAGGGAAAATTTATTTTTCCTACACAAGAAGCGGAGAGGAAACAAATGAAGATTATCCTCTGGAAGGAGAGCCATTAGAGGAGATTCCAACCCAGGAATCTCAACAACAACTTGAATCAATAGCAAATAGTAGTCCAAAAAGGAAAATAACGAAACCTGTTCGTCTCATAGAGACAGTTGCTTGTGCAACCGCAATTGTAGCTGATGATGTTCCTACCACTTATAAAGACGCAGTCCAAAGTTCAGAAGAAGATAAGTAGGAGTATTGCCATGAATGATGAACTACAGTCCCTTCATCAGAACCATACATGGAGATTGGCCAATTTCCCGAAGGGAAATAAAGCAATTGGGTGCAAATGGGTATTTGCAAAGAAAGAAGGATTTCCTAACGAAGTAGATGTTCGCTACAAAGCAAGATTGGTGGCCAAAGGATATGCTCAAAATGAGGGAATTGATTACAATGAAGTATTTTCTCGAGTTGTAAAACAATCCTCAGTTCGAATTATGTTGGCTTTGGTAGCACAGTTGGATTTGGAACTAGTTCAGATGGATGTAAAAACTGCATTTTTACATGGAAACTTGGAGGAGGAAATCAATATGACTCAGCCAGAAGGATTCAAAGTTGCTGGAAAGGAAAATTTGGTGTGCAAACTTGAAAAATCATTGTACGGGTTGAAACAATCTTCTAGACAATAGTACAAGCGATTTGACAAGTTTATGTTGCAGCAAGGGTACGAGAGAAGCAAATACGATCATTGTGTGTATTTGCGCAAGCTTAAAGATGGTTCCTTTATATATCTTCTCCTATATGTTGATGATATATTGATAGCTTCCAAGAATTCGGAAGAAATTGATAAGTTGACGATTCAACTGAAGAAGGATTTCGAGATGAAGGATCTGAGTGAGGCAAAGAAAATTCTTGGCATGGAGATAATAAGAGATGGACGTTCAAAGAAACTCTGTTTATCTCAGAAAGAATATTTGAAGAGAGTACTACAACGTTTTGGCATATATGACAAGACTAAGCCAGTTAGTACTCCACTTGCTCCCCATTTTAAGCTAAGTACTACTATGTCGCCATTGGATGAAGCTGAACAAGAGTATATGTCAAAGGTACCATACGCAAATGATGTTGGTAGCTTGATGTATGCAATGGTATGTACGAGACCTGACATTTCACAAGCTGTTGGAGTTATTAGCAGGTATATGCATAATCTGGGAAAGGAGCATTGGCAAGCTGTGAAGTGGATTCTACGGTATATTCATAATAATGTAGATGTCGGGTTAATTTTTGAGCAGGAAGACAATCAGTCTGTAGTTGGATATTGTGACTCAGATTTTACGGGTGATCTCGACAAACGAAGATCAACTACTGGTTATGTGTTTACTTTTGCAAAGGCACCAGTCAGTTGGAAGTCTACTTTGCAGTCAATAGTTGCTTTGTCTACAATAGAGGCAAAGTACATGGCTAGTACAGAGGCTGTGAAAGAGGCAATTTGGCTTCAAGGATTGCTAAAGGAGCTTGGTATTGAACAAAACAGTATCACAATTTTTTGTGATAGTCAAAGTGTTATTCAATTAGCGAAGAACCACGTTTATCATGCAAGGACGAAGCACATTGATGTTCGGTATCACTTCGTACGAGAAATCATAGAAGAAGGTGGAGTCACGGTGAAGAACATTCATACTACGGAGAATCCTGCTGATATGCTTGACAAAAGTGGTGACTGCGGTCAAGTTTCAACATTGTTTGGATTTGATCAACATTGTTGAATACTGAAGACTGAAGATGAAGACACAACCAGACCTACCATCTCCAGACCTCACTAGTGGGATTAAATATATAATAAGATATATAGTGAAATACACACGCTTTAGTTTATTTGGAGCTGCAAAATATGTGTCTAATTGGCACAATTTGTTTCACTTAAAGTGTCCAAAAGGAACTACTGCTAGTTTAGGTGTCCAGATGAAAAAAATGGCCAAGTTTAGGGGGCTGGTTATGTATTCTGCCTTCACTTAAAGTGCTCAAAAGAAACTACTTCTAGTTTAGGTGTTCAGATGAAAATGGCCAAGTTTAGGGGGCTGGTTATGTATTCTGCTTTCTGCCTATGAATAAACATGTATATTTAAATAATATAAAAAAATTACATATATGGGGAGTTAAAAATGTTAAGGGTAAAATAAACATTATGTAGGAAGAAAGCATGAAAATGACAATTGTTCAAAATTAAAGGGTGAGTTTGATTCTTTGAGTAAACTTGGGGAATGTAAATGATTTTCACCCTTGTTAAATTAGGTACATAAATATTTTATATTCAAAATTTAAAATACAAATTAAACACTAGATAAAGCAATATTAAAATTTATACCATACATATTTCTTCTAATATCAAATCAAGCGAGTTTTACGTGTTATATAAATAATACTACTAATATTAATGCAATAGTGTGTAATGTTTTAAAATATAAAGAGTATCATATATAGATCAAAATTCAAAACAAATGAGCTAAAATATACATCAACCGACTTCTAAACCAGATACTATTTGAAGAGGAATTATTAAAAACAAAACAAAAAGGAAAACAAGAGAAAGCGAAAAGTAAGACAGGGGACCCACGTCAATGGTCAAAATAGCCGGAATCCGTATGTGTCTGTTCTCCCTTTTAGATGAGAAGCGGAAACTTCCTTTAACCTTTTCCAGTTCCGTTTTGTTTTAGTGCTCTCTACCAACCCTTCTACTGTAAGAAGTTTTCCTGCATCCAAAATCTCAGTTTTCAAACAAAATTCTCTGATTTGGCACTCATGTTAACTGTCATTTTTCGCTAAATTCTGAGTTTTTTCCCCTCTCTGTACTGTATTAACTGTTAAATATCTGTCTTTTTTTATTTATTTATGTTGGTGAAGCAGTATGGGTGTACTGGAAAAGATATCGGAAGCACTGCATAACCATGAGGAGAAAACGGTGGAGTTAAGTCAAAAAATATTTAAGTTAATTTCGGAATGGGGAACTTTTGAGAAGGACTTAAATTTATCCAGCAAGTGTTTGAAGGAATGCTTCAATGAGATGGAATCCAAGGAGATGCATTTAGGATCAGTTCAAGAATCAGTGACGGAGAGCTTGAAGGAACTCAATGCTATTAGGGAATCAGTTGAACGAAAACGCAAAGAAGTTGAGAGGAAAGAGAAGGAATTGGAGTCGAAGTGCAAGGATTTGAGTTTGGCACGAAAAGAGTTTGCTGAGAATGTGAAGTTAGGGGAGGAGAAGCTGAATGATCAAAAGAAGCTGGTGGAAAGGCTTTGGGATGAGGTTGAATTCGAGCGGAAACAAACAGGCGATGTGGAGGAAAAATTAATTGAAATTAGGTTGAAAGAGAAGAATTTGAATAAGATTCAGAGTTGGATTCACCATGAAACACATGCCCTTGAGTTGAAAGATCAAGAATTGGCTGAAAAGATGGAAGAAATTAAAGTCAAGGAAAATAATTTGCAGTCCATGAAGAAGGAACTTGAGGATAGGGAAATGGGGTTGGAATCTTTAAATAAAGAGCTGGTGATTAAGGAATGTAAGTTGGATAATGTGAAGAAAGAACTGAGGGTGAAGGAGAATAGCTTGGATTTTGTGAAAAAGGAACTAAGGGAGAATGAAAATAACTTGCAATCTGTGAAAAAAGAACTAAGGGAGAATGAAAATAACTTGGAACCTCTGAAGAAGGCTCTTGCTGTTAAGGAAAGTAGGTTGGATGGTGTGATGAAAGAAGTAAGACTGAAGGAAAGTAAATTGGAGATAATGAAGAAAGAACTTAGAGAAAAGGAAAATAACTTGGAATCTGTGAACAAGGAACTTGCTGTCAAGGAAAATAGGTTGGATAGTATGCAGAAAGAAGTAAGAGTTAAGGAAAGTAAATTGGAGATTTTGAAGAAAGAACTTGCAGAAAAGGAAAATAACGTGGAATCTGTGAACAAGGAACTTGCTGTTAGGGAAAACAGGTTGGAAGGTGTGAAGAAAGTATTAAGAGTGAAAGAAAGTAACTTAGACTATTTGGAGAAGGAACTTAGAGAAAATGAAAAAAAATTGGATTATGCAAAAAAGGAACTAAGGGAGAAGGAAACTAACTTGGATTCTTTGAAGAATGAACTTACTTATAAGGAAAACATGTTGGATAGTATGAAGAAAGAACTGCAATTGAAGGGAAGTAACTTAGATATTGTGATGAAGGAACTTAAAGAGAAGGAAAAAAATTTAGATTTTGTTAAAAAGGAGCTAAGGGAGGAGGAAATTAACGTGGATGTGGTGAAGAAGGAACTTTCTGTTAAGAAAAATATGTTGGATAATATGAAGAAAGAATTGGGATTGAAGGAAAATAACTTAGATATTGTGATGAAGGAACTTAAAGAAAAGGAAAAAAACTTGGATTTTGTGAAAAGGGAGCTGAGGGAGAAGGAGAATGAATTGGAGTCGGTGAAGAAGGAATTCAAAGCTGAAGCAGATAACTTGATTGCTCTTAGGAAGCAACTTGAATCTAAGGAGGTCTTCTTGTCCTCAATGAAGAAGGAACTTGAGCACAAGGAGAAATTTCATGATGTAATTAAGAAGAAACTTGAACTCCACGAGGAACACTTGAAGGCATTCAATGAGAGACTCAATTTGAGGGAGAGAGAGCTTGATTGTATTCAAGAAGCATATAAGCAGCGGTTTGAAGAACTTAATTCAAAGGAGAAGAAACTGGATTCACTAGAGGAATTTACAAAAAAAAACTATGAGGACTTTCAATCAGAAAAGAAAATATTCCTGGTAGAGCAGGAACTTTTTGAGCAACGCATGAAAGAAGTTATACTTAGAGAGGAAAGGGTTAAGGATAGATTAGAAGAGCTTGAATCAAGGGAGAAACATTTTAAAGATAGGTGTAAAGAGCTCGGAGAGAAAGAGAAGCAGTTGAATGCTATTCCTAATGCGCACATAAAGTCAGAGCCTGCGGAAGAAGTAGCACTGGACAGGGTCAATTCTGTTGTAGGTAATTCTACTGTTACAAGTTTTGTTGTGATAATGGATGGAAAGAGTTTGCAGATATTCTTAAATGAGCATGAGAAGGAGCTGGATTTGATGTCTGATGCAGTTTTTAAGGCTCTTCAGATGTCTCCTGACCCTGCACAACTGGTTCTTGATGCAATGGAAGGTTTCTATCCTCCCCATTTGAGAAAGGGAGAAACAGAGTTTGAGGGCAGTGTTGCCCGACGAAGCTGTATTCTGCTGTTAGAGCAGTTAATTAGGGTTTCACCAGAGATTCGGGATTTTGTGAGGGGACGAGCAAGAAATATTGCAAGGGACTGGAGGGTTAAGATGAAGGTGACAAAAGGGAACCAACACGAGATCTTGGGGTTCTTGTATCTTTTGGCTGCCTACAATTTGGTTTCTTCCTTTATGGTAGATGATCTTGTGATCCTGCTGGAGATTGTCGCTAAGCATGACAAATTTGCAGAATTATGTGGTTCTCTTGGTATGAAACAGAACTTACCTGGTAAGTATGTTGGTATTTAACTATTTACTAGCATCCATCTACCACTTTAAAGGACACATCAGAAACGATTCCTGCCATTGTTTGCTAATATGCTTCTAGGCTCCAATACCATATGATGCTGAATTCACTTTAGTGCTCCAGTGACATCGCTCAACATGCTTTGCTTTGATAATTTTCTTCCAGCGTGCTCCTTGTTCATCGCCATATCTCCAGAGCCATTTCTTAAGAAGGCTTTTAGGTTTCTTTGATAAGAGTAAGAATCTTTTGGAATCAAAACATCACAAAGATTGTGCTTGTGAAAAAACTATACAATTCGTGCATCAGGTTGATAATGTCATCTGCATCTTGTACAAGGACCCGATTACATAAAAATTACAACAACATACCCAGTGTAGTCCCTCAAGTAGGGTTTGGGGAAGGTAGAGTGTATGCAGCCTTACCCCTGGCTTTAAGAAGGAATAAAAGCTGTTTCCGGTAGCCCCTCAGTTGAGTAAGGGAAATAGGAGAGGCAATAACAAGCAAATCGAACTGACAACCGAAGCGAAAATACAAAACTAGCACTAGGTGATGCAAGTAGAAAACCAAAGTAAGAAACAACAAGTAGTAACAAAAATCTAGAAATACGAAATTACTCAAAAGATATTAAGTAGTGTGTCAAAGCCACTGTTACAAACAAGGACTACTTTGTGTTACCTAACCCTTTACCTTTATTCTCAATCTCCACACTTTTCTATCCATGGTCATGTCCTTAGTAAGCTGGAGCAACACCATATCTTGCCTAATCACCACGACACCTCCCCTAGAATGTGATGCGTCAGTGCGTCGATCGCCAAGGCAAACAGAAATGGGCTGAGGGCTGATCCCTGATGCAACCCCATCACAACCTGGAAGTGTTTTGAGTCCTCGCTCGAGTCTTAGCGGCAACGTACATGTCCATAACAACCCTTATGTATGCAATATGAATGTCTCTATCATTCTAACATCTCCACAGCACCTCCTCGGCACTTTATCGTAAGCCTTCTCTAAGTCGATAAACCCCACATGTAAATCCCTCTTTCTTTATATATTGCTCCATGAACCTCCTAATAAGGTGAATAGCTTTTGTAAGTCTGTCATCTCTGTCGAATAAGTGTGTCGTCCAACAACACTTTCTCATCCTTGACGCACTTCACTTGGTCCAGGTCGCATGCAGTGTTTTGGATAGCGCGCGGCGAGAAATAGCGATGAGGCCCCGCTTCACTGAGGCGAGAGGCGCGCATCGAAGCGTTCGCCTTTTTGATGTGAGGCGACAATTTATACAAAAACATAAAATGTTATATATGTATGACTAAATGCTCAATAACAATAATATATTAATAATTATATCATTCAAAAATTAAAGACTCAATAGATACTAGATGGTCATAAACTCATAATAGGTCATAAATTAAAGATAAAGACTAATAGTCTAAACTCTAAAACAACCAACATCTATTCTTCTTCAAGATTTTCAAATTCTACAACTTCTTGACTGTTATAATTATATTGGCTTTCATCTTCTTCCTCCTCGGACTCTTCATCAATTAGGGACCGACACCTGCTTGTACTTGCTACCCCTTTCCCTTGTAACTTGAAGAACTCGCTCTAAGTCCATAGATATTCTCTTCAACTCCAATGGCCATAGAAATAGTACCCCATTCAAGATCATCTCCTTCATACACTTGTTCATCTTCTTGATTTTGGGGGGCTCCAGTTAACCATTCATTTGCCTCATCAATGTTGTCCAGCTTAATTGGATCAATGGTATCGCGAGCTTCATAACGTCGCCTCAATGTTCTATTGTATTTAATATACACTAGATCATTGAGACGCGATAGCTCAAGCCTATTCCTTTTCTTGGAGTGAATCTGCGCATAAGTTATTTAGATTAATTATAAATACTAATAATAATACAATATAGAATATATTAATATAATAAATCTACTTCTTAGTTCTTACATGCTCAAATACGCTCCAATTTCTTTCGCATCCAGATGCACTACAAGTTAGGCTTAATACTTTGATGGCAAACTTTTGCAAATTTGGAGTTTGATGTCCAAATTGCTTCCACCATTCAACTATAGAAAAAAATATATTTTAAAAGTCAATAAGTATAAATCAAATAAATTAAATTAAAGTTATAAGGATATCTATATTAAAGTTACCTGGAGACCTTTTTTCTCTGGCTCTAATGGCAGCCGGTAAACCAAATAAGCCCTCTGCTTGTGAGTACTTGCCAAACTCCTCCCCAATTAGATCTATCGTCGCTGAATTAGGGATCAACTTTTCAAGACATGCATGTATCCAACCCACACCTCTGAATCCAAAGTTTCATCTCTAGTGTTCTTGTAAAATAATCCCGGGTTCAGAAGATGGCCTGCTGCATGCAAAGGTCTATGGAGTTGATTGTTCCACCTGGCATCAATTATGTCAAAAACTTTTTCATATTTCTTAACATCTCCATCAAATGCCGTTGCAATACTCTCTTTGGCTCTATCCATAGTTTCATAAATATAGTCCATTGGTGGTTTTTTCTCCCCATCCACCATACGGAGCACCTTAATCAAAGGGCCACCAACTTTAAGAGCCCGAACGACATCACTCCAGAATGATAGAGCAATAAGAAGTTTGGCAATTTTTTTCCCCGCAGCTTCCTTTACATATTTATTATCTTTCCAATCACTAGAAAGAACTAGCTTTCTCAAATTTCCCTTTTGCAAATAAAAACTATGCAAAGTTAGGAAAGCCGTTGCAAATCTAGTCTTGGCCGGTCTCACCAAATTTCTTTCATTTGTAAATTTCCTCATCAAATTCAACAACAACGGCCTCTGACTGATGTAAGCATATGCCTTGACGGCCTTACTGAAAACTGTTAAAGTAACAATAAAATTTTTATAGTTAATACTTAATACTTAATAGGATAGGAAATAAGTAAAAATAAAGTTTAAGGCTTGAATATGTCACCTGAAGGATATGGGTTTTCCTTGAATATGTCACCAAACATCAAGTTGATTCAATGTGCAGCACATGGAGTCCAATAAATGTTTGGATAGATAGCTTCTATCATCTTCCTCGCACTAACATTCTCACTAGCATTATCTGTAACAATTTGTACAACATTTTTCTTTCCAATTTTATCAATAGTATTTCTAAACAAGCTGTACATTTTGCTTTCATCCGTAGAAGAGTTGCTAGCATCGTGAGATTCAAGAAAAACACTCCCTCTTGGAGAGTTCACCAACACATTTATGATCATTTTTTCATTCCGTGCTGTCCATTTATCCATCATAAGGGAACATCCAAACTTGTTCCATTCCACTTTATGCTCCTCAACAATTTGGTCTATCTTCTTCACTTCCTTTTTAAGATGAGTTACTCTAACTTCATGATAGCTAGGAGGCTTCATTCCTGGGCCATATTATCCTACGGCCTCAATGAATTTATCAAAAGTTTGGTAGTTGACACAGTTGAAAGGAAGCCCTGCATCGTACATCCATGATGCAAAGGCATTAACGGCGCGATCCCTCAAAATATTCTTGGCATCTAAACTTGAAGAACCTTCTTCACCTTTTCCCCTTTGTTGTTGTTTTGCCGGGAAATAAAGATTGATAGGGCCTTTTGCCACCGTACGTGCCGTGGATGAACCACTAGATTGAGAGGGCCTTTTAGGGGGGAGCTCCCATTTCACCTTCTTCATCCATCTCATCATCTTCATCAATTAGATTCACCGATGCTTCATAATTCATTTGAGTTCTTACCATATTTTTTTTTTCAACAAACGCTTTTACTTCCTCCCTAACCTCGGGCAGACAAAGGGGACATTGCATTACATTTTTAAATCCACTTATCAAATGCTGCTTGTGACAAGTTATCCCACCATGATATGTTTTTTGACAAAACACACATTTAATTGCGAATCTTGACGAGCCTTGTATAGCATAATTCCAAGCTATATCTCGTTTAGTAGTATCGGATGACGCCATTTCAACGCTGTTTTATAGACAAAAATAATTAAGTCACTATGCAATTAATTCTACTATATAAAGAAGACAAAAAAATAAAGCAAAAAAAAAAATCCTGCCTTTGATGTTTGAAAAATTCTGCCTTTGCTCTGTTTTGTCGACAAAAAACAAAACAAAAAAAATAGAAAGAAGAAGAGAAGAATAGAAGAAGAGAAGAAGAAAGAAGCCTGTTCTGTTTCTGTGAACAAAACCAAAAAATAGAAAAGAAGAAGAGAAGAAGAGAAGAAAGAAGAAGCAGAGAAACAGAACCTACTTGGCTCTGTTCTGTCGACAAAAAATAGAAGAAAAAAGATAGAAAGAAGAAGAGAAGAAGAGAAGAAGAAAGAAGCAGAAAAACCTGCTCTGTTTCGTGAACAAAACCAGAAGAAAAAAAAATAGAAGAGAAGAAGAGAAGAAAGAAGAAGCAGAGAAACATAACCTATTTGGCTCTGTTCTGTCGACAAAAAACAGAAGAAGAAAGATAGAAAGAAGAAAAGAAGAAGAAAAAAGCAGAAAAACCTGCTCTGTTTCTGCGAAGTGCGAACAAAACTAGAAGAAAAAAAAAATAGAAGAGAAGAAGAGAAGAAAAAAGAAAGAAGAAAGAAGAAGCATACCTGTGTTTTTTGCTTGAAGCTTGAAGAAGATGAAGCCGAAGACTGAAGAAGAAGTTGTTCGCTCTTTAGCCCTAATCTCTGAAATTTTTTGGTTCCCAGGTGAAAAGCCCTAATTTCACAACTTAAGTCAGACCTCTCTCTTTTTTCTTTTTAACAAATAGCGACGCCTCACTCGCTACACGCCACTAGGTCGCCTCACTCAACGAAGCCTGAAGCGAACGCCATTTCAAATCGCAACGCTACAGTCACTCAGAAGCGACAGACTCTCGCCTCGCCTCGCGCTATTAGCGCTGAGGCGAGCGTTATTTACAACACTGGTCGCATGCCTTTCTTTCTCGAACCTTGGCTAGCCTGTACAACTTCTTGTCCCCTGCCTTGCCTCCATGTTCTTCATACAGACGCTAAAACGCTACAGTCTTAGCCGCAGTAACTGCTAACTTAGCTTCCTTCTTGGCTCCCTTATTCTGCTCCCTGTTTGTCCTTTTATTCTCCGCGTCCACACTCTCCAACAACTTCACATAAGTCTTTCTTGGCTTCCACTTTACCCTGGACCTCGGTGCTCCCCACCAGTCCCTTTTGCAGCCACCTGATGGGCCCTTCGAGATCCCCAATACCTTACTAACATCCTCGCTAATGCAATTCGCAGTCCCGATCTACATACCACTCGCGTCCCACTACGCTTATATGCCTCCATAACCAACAACTTATCCCTCAACTCCTGAGTTAGAGATCCCTCTTGATTAATCTTCAAATCCATGACCAGGAGCCTATGCAGGTTATTACACAGGATGATCTTGCCGTCCGCGCACGCACAAAATTAGATTTTCTGAAGAGTAGATAGTTAATTTGAGTCTTGGCTGTCGAGCTTTGGAAAGTAACCAAATGCTCCCCATTCTTTAGGAAATTCGAGTTAGCTATCACCAAATCAAACGCCTTTGCAGAATTCAGCAGCGAAGTTCCTCCGTTCCTAACTCCGAAACCAAAGCCTCCATACACGTCATCGTAACCTTCAAATGACGCCCCAATATGGCCATTGGAATCTCCTCTTATGATAAGCTTCTCAGTGTACAGGATACCACGCACAACCTCATGGAAGTCCTCCCAGAAACCTACTCGTCAAAGCCCACTTGGGGTGCGTGTGCACTTATCACATTTAAAGTAAAATGCCCAACGACTAGCTTAATACTCATCTGCCTGTTGCTCACCTTCCTATCCTACACTACTAGCTCCCGAAGATTCTTATAAATTCCTACCCCATTCTTGGCCCCATGTGACCATAGTACCATAATTTAATTCCATCTACATCCCGTGCTTTATCTCCCACCCAATTTGTCTCCTAGAGACAAGCTATATCGATCTTTCTCTTACGGAGAATCTTCGCTAACTCTATAGATTTTCCCGTCAAGGTCCATATGTTTCAAGACCTAACTCTCAGCGTGGAAGCACCCTTACCACCCTTACCCCCTACCCTCCCACCATTCAAGGACATGACCTTACCCAACTCTCTTCCTTTTCTTTTTATTTTTATTTTATTTTTTTATGATTCATAAAAGTTGAAAACGAAAAAGATATATTCGTAGAGGCTAATTACATTTTCCTTTTTGCATAAGTAGACTTTTATTATTTATTGCTAAAATCTGATTCCCATCCCTCCCGCTTTGGCAGCATAACCCTCTCCCATTTCACCTGATGAAAACTTGTTTTGGGTGCAATTCCCTTCATACAAATATTTTCTTGTGATTTTATCCAATTCCTTTACTTTTTGTAGAGTTTGGAAATATTGACATGAGATAGGTGAGAATTCTATCAGCGTGTCTGCAAACTGCCAAGTGTCCAGCGTCCTCTTAAACTTTTCTACTCCTCCCTGCCAAACCTTAACTGATTTAAACATAGTTCCCAAGGCAACCCCAAGTATATAGTAGGAAATTGTCCTATCTTGCACCCCATCATTTCTGTCAGCTTCTGTATATTTTGGCACTATGTTGAATGGACACAACAAAATTACTCCAGTTTCATATAGGGGTGGGCATCGGCCGGTTCGGCTCGATTTTGTAAAAGTTCGGTTCGGTTTATTCGGTTTTCGGTTTGTAATTTTAATAACCAAATCAAACCAAAGTATTTACGGTTCGGTGCGGTTTTTTAAAATTCGGTTCGGTTATTTTCGGTTTATATTTTCGGTTTCAAACGGTTTCAGTTTAGTTTGTACAAAACCTTAGAATGATAAGTAAAGTAGCTACTGAAATTCTCATTCCACGAATCAGTTTATTTGTCATTAAGATCTATAGTTAGATAATAAATTAAACCCACATCAAAGCACTCAATAGAAAACATAAATTAAAATAGTTAAGATCTTTTTCCATCTACAACTTCAAAGTACTCAACATAAATTAAACTAATTAAGATCTGTTTTCAAACTTTTCATCTACGAGACTACAAAATCAACATTCATCAGTGGCAACTAGCAAACTTCTCCACTGTCCGCTACTGCTCACTGCTCGGCATTCAGCACTGGCAAACTTGTCCAAAAATAGTTTAACATATGGCATATCTAGCAACTACTAAAGTCCAAAACAAATCTAGAAATATCATCACCAAACAACAAAACAGTAACAAAAATAGTCACAACCCATAAGCCACAAAATAAGTCTAGAAAATGAAAACACAATTAAAGTCGGTATTCCTATAACTTTATAACAAATAGAGATGCCAATTAATATTATAAACTATTGAGTTTAGTGTTTCATATTACAAATATGATATTGGAAGCAGCATCTATTTAATGGAAGCATCAACTATGATAACAGTCCAAGGTAATTAATTAGTATAAATGTTATTACTTCTTCTATCCCAATTTATTTAACCATTTGATGTGCCAATAGTTTAAAATGTTAATTTGACTTGCGTAGTTATGAAAAAAAAGGTTAAACTACTAGTTGAAAAGTTGATTAAATAAAGAAAACATTAAATTAAACTACTATACATTGATTAATTAAAGGTTGTACTCTTTTGTTAATATAATCAACGAGCTTGAAACTAGAAAAGTAGAAATAGAAAAAGAGAAACATAGTTCTCTGTTTGACTAATGAAAGCAAGGAAAACGACATTTTTCTCTCATCAACAAATTTGGGCAGCACTAACATGAGGAAGAAGGCACAGTCGCACTCGCACAGAGCTGAGTTGAGGAAGAGCCGAAGAGGAGGAGTAGCAGTGTCGCACAATTCGCAGTCGCAGAGGCAGAGGAGAGGAAGTGAACTGAGGATCGATAAAGAGGAAGAGGAAACCTAAATCTAATCGTGACTGACTGTGGTCTGTATCTGTACTCTGGGGTCTATGGATTGGGGTAAATTGGGTGGGGTGGGCTTGGCCATTTGGGCAATTGGGTTTGGACGTTTCTCCATTTGGTTATAACTTATAAGTTATAACTATTAGCAACAACAATATAGAACTAATAGGATAATACCCCTAAATTTCGGTTTTTTGGTTGAACCGAAAACCGTAAGTCATAAACCGTAAACCGCACCGAAAAACCAAAAATTAATAATTTTAAAACCGTGCACCGACCGAAAAACCAATTAAACCGAAACCGAATAATCGAAATTTACGGTTCGGCCAATTTTTTCGGTTCGGCCGGTATTTTGCCCACCCCTAGTTTCATATGTAATCTAGATATGGCTTAGAAAAGCAGAATCATTCTTAAGTAAAGCAATTGCAACTTTTCAGCTAAACAAAAGATTAGTTTATGTCATCTTATTAATGATCTATTTTCCTCGAATTACTTGAATTTCTTAGCTCTTGCACTAACTTGAAAGCTTCCTTGTCTCTTGATGTTAGAAACTGTGTCTATTTATGTAAAGACGATTATTTTGAAGTATTAGCTCTTTCTTACCAACTATAAGTACCTTATTTCACTTAGATGGGGCTATATTCAATCCTTTTTATTTTGTCCTTGAGCCTAGGGTCTCGGAGAACAACCTCTTTACCTCCACGAGATAAAGGTAAGTCTGCGTACGCACTACCCTTCCCATATCCACTTATGGGATTATACTGGGTATGATGTTGTTGATGGGGCTATATTCAAACTTTGAATGTATGCCACCCGTGTATAAGAGTAATGGATCTAGATGTGGACTTGTCAAAATAAAGATGAAAAGATTGTGCACTCGTTCATGTTTTTGCAACCACTCCTCCTTTTCCCGATAACTACACACTAGGGGTGTGCATTCGAATCGGTTTATAAATCGAATCGATTATTTGTTATCAGTTTATCGATTTATCGATTTCAATTTTGTCCTCTTCGATTATCAGTTTATCGATAACCGATAAGACTGACCACTACACTTCACCTTCCAAGTTATTTCCTTTTTTTCTTCTTCTGATATTTCAGTTTGCATTATTGTTTTTGCTACTATATTTTCATGCACAACATTACTCTCATTTCCAACTTGACATTCAATTTATTACACTGATGGTGGAGTCTCTAACGCTGTCGTCTACATGGCGGTGGACTCAATTCCACCACCCACGTCGATGGATCCCTCCACTATTCTCCAACCAAAAAAACCTTTTCACTGCTCTTTGGATCGTCTTTATATTTTCTGTTTTATATTGGCAAAGGGATGTTACTACCGGACTCTTGTTTTTCCGGCGGGATTTTTCGGTAAGGCAGGTGCCTAAGCTCTGTCCAATGGCGTTTAACTTAACGGACTTTGGTGGGGTTGGTGACGGCGTTACATTAAATACAACAGCGTTTGACAGGGCAATGGTAGCTATTTCTAAACTTGGTAAGAGAGGTGGAGGGCAGCTCAATGTGCCAATTATACTAAAAAGACAAATATACCCTTACTCTATAATACCCTTTCTTTTACCCTAAGTCCCTAACCCTATTATTTCCTCATGCTTGTTGACACAATTATTATGTTATAAACGGTGTTCATCTTATTTTAGTTTTTTTTTTCTATTAGTTAAGCGTGTTTATAGCGATAAACTTTTCATGGAATCCCGCAAATTTTCTTATTGGTATAATCGATAAGCCCCAAAAATCGATAAATTAAAATCGAAAAAATCGAAACCTTATTGAAACGATAATGATAAGCATATGTACAAGTCGATAATCGATAAGGATCAAAATTGAATCGATAAATCGAATGCACACCCCTACTACACATCTCAAAATCCAGCGGTTAATTTTTTTTTCTCCTCAGCAAGATCTGAAGCACTGCTCTTGCATTCTTTGGAAAAGTTTGTTTCGAACTAAAACAACGTACTCGTTGTGATTATTACAGGTTTTGTCCAGAATCTTCTAACCCAGCAACAACATCTTGAAGCTATTAGATATGCTTATGCATTTGAACTCGTGGACCAGTTCCCACCCACAACCATTCTGAAAAATTACGTGGAATATGTTGAACGTAATTTTGTGAATGTCTGCGAGAAAGAGACCTGCTCATTTGGAGAAAAGGTATAATGCCACTTCTGTTGCCAATATTCTAACCCCCTCCTTTAAGACTCATTTTTATAATGTTTTATTTGACATTTTGCAAATAGATTGAGGCCATTGAACAACGGGTTGCTTCTATAAGAGCTGTTATCAGATGTATTCTGAATTACAAACTTCAGTCTAAATATCCGATAGAACACCTTGAAGAATGTATAGAAGTGCTTACAAGGCAGAAGGAAGATCAAGCTGCATTATGTGTCATTTATGAGGCTAAAATGCCAGAGCAAGCGGATGTGAATCAGATGGGTTCTACTAATCCATCTAGTCCCACAGGCACCAAGGCCCTCAATTCCGCATCATTCTATGCTAGAACCCCCTCGTGCACTTTAGATCATTCCAATTCTATGGCCATTATCCTTAAGAACATGAGTGGAGAGGATTTGCAGAATTTCTTAAACAAACATTTGAAGGAGCACAAGTTGTTGCGTAATGAAGTCTTTAGTGCTCTTCTAATGTCACCGGACTCGGGGATGCTTGTGTTGGAAGCACTGTTTGGGTTTTATCCTCCAGGCTATCAGAAGGAAGAGATTGAATTTAATCGTAATATTATCAGGCAGAGTTGCATCCTTTTACTAGAACAGTTCATGGAACTTTCGCCGGGGATTAAACCAGAGGCTAAATTAGAAGCAAGCAAACTTGCGTTTGCCTGGAAAGCAAAGATGATGGGTGAAATGGAAAGCCATTTGGCAATCTTGGGTTTTCTTCTTCTTGTAGGTAGCTACAGATTGGCATCTGCCTTCGATAAAGATGAACTTGAGAGTTTGTATCACAAGGTATCACCGCATGTGAATTCATCTGAAATCTGTCACGCCCTTGGTATTTCAAATAATACTTCAAGTAAGTAATCAGATCTAAGAATTTTATATATGGTATTGTCAAATTTTCTCCTAGAGCTTGTGTTAGTATTGGCTTTCCAGTAAGTGATGATCTTCCTTCTATAGAAGAATCGAAGAGACACAAGGCTCAAGGCTGTGCAGATGAATCTATTTGCAACAACATGGATATGAAATGCGAAGGACGTGATGTAATTTGCAATTGTGCCTCAAGTTTACATCGTACATCAGATCCTGCTTTGCTTGTACTGGATGCTTTCCGGAGTTGTCATCCCACAAAATTAGGGAGGTGTGAAAACTTCCCATCAGTAATGCGGAGCTTCTCTGATCTGTTGGACCAGCTGAGAGAAGTTTCTCCAGAAATTAAGCCTCATGTTAAAGAGGGGGCTATGGCGTTTGCAGTTGATTGGTATTCTACATTGATTGGGTCCCAGCTAAATACATCTGAGTTCTTGGCATTTGTGCAGCTTTTAGCTATTTATAAAATAATAGACTCTTTCCATTCAGATGCACTTTTTGGTCTTTTGGAGAAAGTTCAACCAACTGAAAGGGTTGTTACTGTGTTCAAAATCCTTGGGTTGACAGATAAGATCCGATGTATGTTCCTCTCTCTTTCTATTGTTTGTTTCACTTTGAAATGTACTTGCCTGTGTACACACACAGTCACCTCCTAATATGAATAGTGTGCTGCACTGCTGCTTGTCATATGAAGGGTCACACATTTCTACCTGTGTTCATTTCTCATTTGTTTTGGAATTTTGCTTCCTATTTTATAATATTATTGCTTTTTTAATTGGTTATTTAGATCCTGTTATTGTCCTTTGAGGTGACTGAATTTGTAGGATTCATCTTGTTGTTATATATTATGCATACTACAAAAAAAGGAATAATTTGATCAGACATTCTATGACTAGCATTCATTTCTTATGATGATTTTTTCCCGTTGTAGAAATTGGTTTTAATTCTTCCAAAGAACATATGAAATTACTCCTTGGAGACTGTGATCTTGACATTCGATAGGTCTATGCTATTAGCCGAAATAACCCTATCTATGAGAGCCTTCTCACATAGTTTATAATGCAGCGGAGTTGAGACAGGTTGACTGCTAGTTTAAAACTAATCGATTTAGGATGAATCAACAGTCATAAAAGGTTGCACAACCACATTTGACAAAATGTGAAAGTAGCACACATAGTGGATAATGAATAGATGTTCGCTTGCGATAATTTAGTCATATCCTATGTAGATCTTGAGATGTACTGGTCTGCAGGTGTGTAAACATGGTGATTGAAGGTGTTAAGGGAACAAGGTAGACCTTAAATCACACGGAAAGAGGTTTGTCTCGAAAGGCCTATAATCTCTTCGGATCCATCTGAACTTAGCGGAAAACGGAGTATAATGAAAGAAAAGATCCATATAGCAATACCAATTAGTTGGGATTAAGGCTTGGTATTATTATTACGCTTACTTTAGGTACAATATTAGGAGTTTATCTTGTTGGGATTTGTATACCAGTAGAAAAGATAGAGAACATCTAGTTTCAATTGTTAAATATTGTTTAAGACGAGTTTAAATAGAGTGACATGGATAGTGAGGATTTATATGGCGACCCCGACTAGTTTGATTGTGAGGAGTAAGTGTTTTATGTTATTTGCTGAAAGAAAAGGTACCTAGTGATTGAATGCTTGAATAGCATCCTAGTCTTTTGAATTGTATCTCTTTGGCATTTTGGAAGAGGAGTTCTGATCTTCTCAGAATAAAGTTGATGAGAATTTTTGGAGCTGATAAACCTTTGTTTGCTTTTCGTTTATTTTGTGATGTTTCCAAATCTTTCGATGTACAATATAACTAGAAAATGCATTCAGTTGAGTTATTTTGAGGGTGTGGTTTGATATTTGACATCATCAGCATTGGCTAAAATTCTTGTTCCTTTAACGTGCAATTTCTATATCTGTGACCCGCTATTTGAACAAAAATTAAGTTGTTACTGTTGCTGATGTTTTCATCTGACTCTTGTACTGGGCACTTCAGTTGAGAGGGAACATTTTACACTACTCACTTCGTTTTTACTGAATATATCCAAAGACGCCTTTGGATTTATCTGACATTTTCTTTCCTTTTTTTTTTGTCTTTTTTGAGTTACAGGCTTCGTCCAAAATCTTATAAATAAAAAGCAGTGGATGGTAGCATTTACTTATGTCTATGAGTTTGATCTTGTTAACATGGTTTCACCAGTGATGCTCCTGAGGGATTATGTAAGACACTCAGAAGAGATTGCGAAGCAAATACTTCATACTGGAAATAGTTCTCATCGAGCCCGAGTATGTAGCGTTCTCTTCCTCTTTGGCAAATAACTTCATGATTCTGAAGTCCAAAATCAAGTTTGATCTATCTTTTTCGCAGATGAAGGCTATGAGTTATGAAATAAATGCACTAAGAAATGCAGTTAGACATATTGTGGATCGTGGTCTTCAGTCGGAATATTCACCTTCTCAACTTCAAGAACAGATCGAAAAACTTCAATGTCAGATGTCAAACTCGAGTCAATCAAGCTCAAATCGAAACTTTACTGCTAAGTTCCGACAAGTTAAAACAAATAATGGAACTTGCAGATCTCTTCCAATTGCTCAAGTGCGAAAAGAGCTCATGAAGAAGCGTTCTGCCCCAGCTGGTGACACTGATTTTATCCACAGGGCTCGGGGAAAACAGAACTTTAAGCGCCATCGTCATTTATCCATGAGGAGATGAGTTGTATCAAGTGTTTTATTGACAATCCCTCACGGTTTTGTTCTTTACGAGCATTGTGGGAGTGGGTTGTGGAGTAATATTTTGAGGGGGTGAGAAGAGTTTAGTGCTAATGCATCTTTTGGGTTTGTGGGGGGGAGAGGGGGGGGGGGGGGGGGGGGGGGAAGAGGTTACGTTTTTTGGGGCACTGGCGGTGTGGGGTTAACATTTTGAGGCTTGCTTTTCTAAACATTTGCAGAACTTGCCAGCAGGAGGCAACATTTCTATAAATGCGGAGGCTATAGGATGGACTTGCAAGATTGGAAGGTGTCAGAATTTCAAAGCCGCATTGAATTACTTCACAAACAAAGCACATCACATGGCTGCCATGATATTGGAGGGTGGGGAACCTTGGATGGTTTTCTGTTGACTCATGTTATGAGAATTTTGGACTAGGGAGGAGGTAGCTTCTCCTTACATCTCAGTTTGGATCCCTAACATATCAAGAAATGTGTGCCTGTTTACCTGGTTAGACACAAGAGGGATGATTTTGACGGCTGAGAATTTGAGGAAGAGGGAGATTACTTATGCTTGTTAGTGCTATATAGGTAAGGTCACGGGGGAAGACGTCCATCATTTTCCTTATATTGTAGGAGAGTCTCTTGCTAATTCTGGGATTGTTTGGTATATCTCTGGTGATACCGGTTACTTCAACTGGAAGATGGAGATAAAGACGTAAGCCGTGGGGAGTTAGTCCACTAGCACTCATGTGGGTTGTTTGGCGACAAACATGAGAGTTGTTGAGGGGTAGAAATTGATTTTGCATCATTGATAGCCTCTTATCCCTTTTTCTTGGTGCACCCATGAGGCTCCTCGTTATATCGAAGATTGGGTGTCCTTTGTTAAAAAGAAAAAAAAACTAAATCTTTTTGGTAGGTTTTCCACTTTTTGGTGTAACGTCTTGTATATAGGTGTTTTAACCCAAACTTTCGCTTAAGTTATGTACTACCTTATAAAAATGCTCTGTTCAAGCATTTCCTGAGCTCACATCTTTAGATGCTTAGATTAGTACTGCACCAGTACACTCAAAAAAAGAATCTTCTCAGCCTTTGGAGGGCTGCCATACTGATGAAGCATCAGTTTAAAGGTAATTATGCTCGAATTATTATAGGTTTTTGCTTACTAACCCTGACACCAGGCATGATCAAGTTAGAATAAGAGCTTGCTCGTGTATGAGATCTGAGACTAAGACCAATTTCACTTTGCCTCAATAAATTTCTGGGATTTCTTTTGCAACTGAGATGCATAATTGAACTAGTAAAAGAATCCATGTCTAAATAAGCGTCTCAAACTAGCCAAAGGGGACTGTTCTTCCACTTTATATACGGATGATCTGGTGAGAATAACACGAATAAGACATGCAATTTTAAATGCTCTGTACCTTAAAGGTTCCTTGTTTACCACAAAGCTCTATTTTTGATCAAGAACCATAACATTGTTACAAGGGTAACAATATATTCAATCCAGTTTCCATGAGGTTTTCTAGTTGCTGAGTGTTTTGACAATGGTGTTGCGCCATGGGTCGGAGAGGTGCTGCAGAATGTTGTCAAAAGGTCCCTTTCCTACTACATTATGCAAAATGCCAATATCCCTGCAAATTATCCAAGTGGAAGTCATTAACTTTACTATTATAGTGGATAAAAGTTATTTTCATGTGATAAAGACTAGTTTTGTGATACTATTATTACAGCGGATAAAGTTTAGTGACGTGAAATATAACATGGTTGCAGTTGTTAAGGGACTTTCCTTTTCTTTGGCCTCCGCAGTTGGTGCAAAGATGAGTTTAATTCTTTGGATATTATCACCTCATACCCTCCTAATAATGGTATACTTGACAATCTTATCATTGAATTAATTCTCCTGAAGATGAAGATGCGAAACTGCTGCTCCTATCATCACTGGCACTGCTGCTAATGTTGCTATTGTCTGAATCTGATGAATTCATTGTAGGAATTTCTAATACTCCTCTTGGTGATAATGATGATGAGTAATGATTGTCTAAAAATCTACAATGTCTTGCTTGCAGCATTTGGATAAATTTATTCTGCTGTTTGTGTGAGTTAGGGTATTCTGATTTTTTCTAGCTGCTTTACTTGCACTCGGAGTATAGTTCACCAAGTTTTTTAGCAGGTGACATATATATTTTTTATAATGGTATAAAGTCTTAATCTGGAACTGGACAAAACACATCCTCGCCTCTCAATTTAGATTTGCTTAAGTTATACGCCTATACATGTACAATACCTCCTTGGAGGTAAAATGAATGTTATTGGCCAGACCTATGTATAACATTGAGGGACACCGGAACCTGTATATTTTTTCTTATATATAGGTTTCATCCTGACTTTCATCGGGGACAGGTACGGGGTATAACGGGAAATCAAAAGATCTTGCTTCATTGAAGTCCCTCATGGAAGAAGAATTGGCTGATGTAGAATGATGACTGGCTATTATATAAGTGTTGACCTAAGCCCCTGCGCAGGGGCTCGGCTCCCGACCGTACGTGAGCTGTCTCGTACGGCTCTTCCTCAGAATTTGAAGCCCCCTCTCTCTAAATAGAAAAAAATGCATTTACAAGACAAAAAAGACTTTTTCAAAAAGCCTTCGCCCTCCTATTCAACGGGGCTATTAGAGAAGCAGCTTCGATCGATTATACTTTTGGTTAATTGGGTAGGTGTCGATAGCAGCAGAACCTTTGCTTTGGTTCATACCACGAAACAAGCAAATATCTAAGGCTTTCTTTGCTCTGCCTCTGGGCCCGAGAGCGAGATCCAATGATCCTCTTTTCAATCTCTTACTTACTCTCTCGTGCGATTAACTCTCAAGCCATAGCGAACAAGTAAAGAAGGAATAACCGAACGAAGTCGCTAAAGAAAGGCACCCATCCGTTCATTTGATCAAAGGCATCCAAGCCGAAGTAATTCAAATATATATATATATATATATATATATATATATATATATATATATATATATATATATATATATATATATATATATATATATATATATATATATATATATATATATATATATATATATATATATATATATATATATATATATATATATATATATATATATATATATATATATATATATATATATATATATATATATATATATATATATATTGCTTATTTTCCGTTATGTTTTTCAAGTCTACCTAAAGAGTGACATTTTCGTCAACTTTAATATCAAATATTATTTGCATGACCAATGTTTGTTTTATAATTTGGTAATTTATTTCTAACTTAAACTTGAAATAGAGAATTAGAAATTGAAAAACGGGTTTTGACGAGAATTTAAGGTAAAATAGTGGTTTCACTCATAAAATTTTAATTTTTTTAAAAAGTGAAATACATGTTCAAATAGATCCAATTTTAACTTCAACTTCAAATATTCTTTTATTTTTACTCCAACAAAATGTTGTCTATGTAAGTTATTTTCATACGTTATGAGTAAATCTCATCCGTCCGATTGGTTACTTGATGGACGTACCAGATTAAGTGAGAATCTCTATAAATTGGTCCTCTCCCCACCAATTAGGGTTACTGCTTTTTTTCCTCTCTTCCATCCCTAAAGTCGGCGGTAGCGAAAGTTTGGGCAAGGGGCGAGAAACCAATTACCGATTAACGCTTCCGCTTCAAGATAATGGATCCCGCTTCAGGTATGTTTTTTCATTACGATTATATGTAAGATTATCATGATCAAGATCCTGGTATGAATTAAAATTTATGCTTACATGTGGTATCACGAGCCTGGATTACTTGGACTGATAATCTTCATCAATGAATTATTATATTCAGATGTGTGTATAACTATGTTCACGGGATTTTGATTTGTTTTCAAAATCATGATTGAAATCTGTAAAAGAATTTTGCTTCTGAGGAAAGTGTTCTTTAAAATAATTGAGTTGCCCTACAATTGAATTTACTTTAATTAAGTTGACCTACAAGGCTACAATTGAATTTACTTTAAAAAAAATGATTATGAAGTTATGAACGCTTCAGCCTTTCGGATGTGTGTTTACCGCAATTTTTTTTATTAAATCTAAATTAGGCTTAAATTATATGTGACATGTGTTTCTTAAGTGTCTAATTTAGTCAAGTCTTTCCAAGGTTATTTGATTTTGACTAAAATTTTCAAGATTACTCTGAGTTAACTTCTCAGCAACTAAGCTAAACACATCAAGTTACACAGAATTTGGTATAACATATTAATGTTCGAATCCGTAAAGGTGTTTGGTTCATAATTCGGTCATTATGTGATAAAGTTTTATCTTAATAATTTATTTTGGACTAATAGTTGTAAAGCCATTTATTATTTAGTTTTATGTATGTGATTAATGTGTATATAGTATGTTAGTCACCAAAGTGACCAAACTAGATTGTTTAAAGTATTCACGTACATAAAATCTTATGATCTCTATTTTGTGTGTGCACTTATCTTATATAGTTTGTTAGTCACCAAAGTGGCCAATCTATTTTGTTTATGAAAATATGCATACATAAAATTATAGTTTATCCATGAAATTAATAAAATGCCTATATTTAAAATATTAGTGGATAAATTAATTTTTACTATTGCTAGAACTTAAGGATTTACCCAAAGGTGAATCAATTATTCTATGAATAGTGAATATGATGAGATAAAATTAATATTCTTAGTCAAGTATATATTATTTGTCCAAAGATGGCATATAATTTGGTTAAAAATATTTAAATACCTATTAAATACTAAATGACACTTAAATTAAGATAGTGTGTCGTAGTATCTACCCAAAGGAGAATTGCGATATGCTTTAGTTGTTAAAGAAAATAGCCCCTTCAAAATCAAAATTCTAAAAATAAATTCCAATCATTGGTTACTCCGCCCAACCAGGATTGCATGGAATTAGAGTCTAATGAGAATTGCCACGTGGCAATGCAAGTTTGTGGCCAATCACCCAACATGCATGGCACTAATTACATGTTTATTACTACTAATTATACTACTCATTTCACCGTGTCACATAAACTGCCTAATGACCACTTAGCTTCTAATGAACCTAATCAAATTACTACTAACCTTACAAACCTTTGCATGAGGGACAAAACCAAAGGGAAACACCTGTCCCAAGAACCTGCCATTGGACAATAAATGGAAGATGACAACTTACACGTTCCTAAGGATAAATCTAAACCAAATCCTTTCATTACCATAAACTCAAGCAAGCTTATATGCACGCCACTAAGATAATAAGTACCTTTCCTCCTAGAAATATATATACACCACTTCCTCCGCCAGTAGCCTCACACATTGTCCAAAATATAAACCTTTCCCCCATAAACAACAATGCCAAGAATACCAGTATCTCATAGGAGACAATATCGTCTAGTCCAAATCTTAAGACACTAAAGAGCACACACCATGGCCAACCCCCCAATCCCTCTATCAGCTCAAACAACCAACCAAATCTTCTATGTCCAACCACCGCTCCCACGAGATCATTAACCTCTCAATTGGATCGAAAAAGCTTTGATGGGGCATGCAATCTCATTCAACAAAATGGACAAGAAATAATGGTAGTGCTACAAAACTCTCACTTTCTTGCCCAACTAGTATCGGAGGGGATGCACATGGAAATGAGCAACTATTTCAACCATGTATGGTTGAAAAACATTCTCCACCCCCTAGACCTATCCATGAACTCCAATCTAGCTCAAGCTATGAGAAAACCAGTGGAGTCTTCCAACCCAGTTCAACCCAGTACAAACTCATAACATGCGGCTAGATCTTCCCTTCTTTTCTCCAGGGGAGATCTCAAACATGAACCATGTGTTCATGCCACGGACAATGCCGAGCTCAAATGCCACGAGTCAAATGCCCAACCAAATGGTTGCCCCACCCCATGCAAACAATCCCCATGCAAACAATCAGCTAGGGCAAATAATGTCTCAATTGACCATGCACCTCCCATTTAACCAGAACCAGAAGATCAACCAATAAAAGATGTGGAGGAAATGAACTTGATGGGGTCAGACACAATCCTAGAGTTTTCAAGTCTAAACGACGTAAAGGTATTTCTTCTCAGGGAAATGCGAGAAAAGAGATACGTTCTCAACTGTCCCCCGACTCTTTACAAGTTTTCGATGGATGTCAGGCCACCACAGGACCCTACTGTGGGGAGCCATGCAATGATTCTCGTTCCTTCAATAAGGAGGAACCCAATCCCTCATCCAGAGGGAGCAAGGTCCAATGGCAGCCTCCACAACCCCAACCCTCTAAATATGATACCTCAGAATGTTAGTTTTATAGTTTAGAATATCAGCGGTGGGAATAATGATACTTTTATGGTTAATTTTAGGGAGATGATTAACACCCACAAACCTAGTATAGTCACCTTGCTAGAAACCTGCATGGAAAATCATATCTCCCTCCTAAATGACTTCCCTTTCACCCAAATGATCGAAGTCCCTGCTGAGGGTCAACCTGGGGGCATGGTTATCCTTTGGAAATCTGATGTTATTATCATTAATGATTTTGTAAGGAGGAACCACGAGATTCATGCCAACATAGAGGTACGTTCCTCAAAATACTATTTGGCTATTTTATTCTATCTATGTTAGTACAATAATTGCTAATAGAAATGACCTTTGGAATAATATAGAAAATATTTATAATGGCTACAAAGGTCCATGGTTGTTAGCTGGTAATTTTAATGATATTTTTTGCTCAAATGATAAATTTGGTGATAAAAATATTAATAGTAGACGCAGTTCTCGCTTATGGTCAAGTATTAACCATTGTAACCTCTTTAATTTGGGTTTTAAAGGCTGTAAGTATACTTGGACAAAAAATAGTAGGAAACCTAATAAACTAATAATGGAACGCTTAGATAGTATGTTTGCAAATGACTCTTGGACCAATCTCTATCCTAAGGCTATGGTTATTCACCTTCCCAAAACGCACAGTGACCATAACCCTCTCTTACTTAAAATTAGATCCTACCAATATTTTTAATAATGGCAAACCATTTAG
>JASVEL010014028.1:0-39363 GCA_032618575.1 Nicotiana noctiflora
AACCCTGACACCAGGCATGATCAAGTTAGAATAAGAGCTTGCTCGTGTATGAGATCTGAGACTAAGACCAATTTCACTTTGCCTCAATAAATTTCTGGGATTTCTTTTGCAACTGAGATGCATAATTGAACTAGTAAAAGAATCCATGTCTAAATAAGCGTCTCAAACTAGCCAAAGGGGACTGTTCTTCCACTTTATATACGGATGATCTGGTGAGAATAACACGAATAAGACATGCAATTTTAAATGCTCTGTACCTTAAAGGTTCCTTGTTTACCACAAAGCTCTATTTTTGATCAAGAACCATAACATTGTTACAAGGGTAACAATATATTCAATCCAGTTTCCATGAGGTTTTCTAGTTGCTGAGTGTTTTGACAATGGTGTTGCGCCATGGGTCGGAGAGGTGCTGCAGAATGTTGTCAAAAGGTCCCTTTCCTACTACATTATGCAAAATGCCAATATCCCTGCAAATTATCCAAGTGGAAGTCATTAACTTTACTATTATAGTGGATAAAAGTTATTTTCATGTGATAAAGACTAGTTTTGTGATACTATTATTACAGCGGATAAAGTTTAGTGACGTGAAATATAACATGGTTGCAGTTGTTAAGGGACTTTCCTTTTCTTTGGCCTCCGCAGTTGGTGCAAAGATGAGTTTAATTCTTTGGATATTATCACCTCATACCCTCCTAATAATGGTATACTTGACAATCTTATCATTGAATTAATTCTCCTGAAGATGAAGATGCGAAACTGCTGCTCCTATCATCACTGGCACTGCTGCTAATGTTGCTATTGTCTGAATCTGATGAATTCATTGTAGGAATTTCTAATACTCCTCTTGGTGATAATGATGATGAGTAATGATTGTCTAAAAATCTACAATGTCTTGCTTGCAGCATTTGGATAAATTTATTCTGCTGTTTGTGTGAGTTAGGGTATTCTGATTTTTTCTAGCTGCTTTACTTGCACTCGGAGTATAGTTCACCAAGTTTTTTAGCAGGTGACATATATATTTTTTATAATGGTATAAAGTCTTAATCTGGAACTGGACAAAACACATCCTCGCCTCTCAATTTAGATTTGCTTAAGTTATACGCCTATACATGTACAATACCTCCTTGGAGGTAAAATGAATGTTATTGGCCAGACCTATGTATAACATTGAGGGACACCGGAACCTGTATATTTTTTCTTATATATAGGTTTCATCCTGACTTTCATCGGGGACAGGTACGGGGTATAACGGGAAATCAAAAGATCTTGCTTCATTGAAGTCCCTCATGGAAGAAGAATTGGCTGATGTAGAATGATGACTGGCTATTATATAAGTGTTGACCTAAGCCCCTGCGCAGGGGCTCGGCTCCCGACCGTACGTGAGCTGTCTCGTACGGCTCTTCCTCAGAATTTGAAGCCCCCTCTCTCTAAATAGAAAAAAATGCATTTACAAGACAAAAAAGACTTTTTCAAAAAGCCTTCGCCCTCCTATTCAACGGGGCTATTAGAGAAGCAGCTTCGATCGATTATACTTTTGGTTAATTGGGTAGGTGTCGATAGCAGCAGAACCTTTGCTTTGGTTCATACCACGAAACAAGCAAATATCTAAGGCTTTCTTTGCTCTGCCTCTGGGCCCGAGAGCGAGATCCAATGATCCTCTTTTCAATCTCTTACTTACTCTCTCGTGCGATTAACTCTCAAGCCATAGCGAACAAGTAAAGAAGGAATAACCGAACGAAGTCGCTAAAGAAAGGCACCCATCCGTTCATTTGATCAAAGGCATCCAAGCCGAAGTAATTCAAATATATATATATATATATATATATATATATATATATATATATATATATATATATATATATATATATATATATATATATATATATATATATATATATATATATACATATATATATATATATACATATATATATATATATATATATATATATATATATATATATATATATATATATATATATATATATATGCCCGATCCTTAGTACTTGTCTTCCATTAGCTTTGCTTATTTTCCGTTATGTTTTTCAAGTCTACCTAAAGAGTGACATTTTCGTCAACTTTAATATCAAATATTATTTGCATGACCAATGTTTGTTTTATAATTTGGTAATTTATTTCTAACTTAAACTTGAAATAGAGAATTAGAAATTGAAAAACGGGTTTTGACGAGAATTTAAGGTAAAATAGTGGTTTCACTCATAAAATTTTAATTTTTTTAAAAAGTGAAATACATGTTCAAATAGATCCAATTTTAACTTCAACTTCAAATATTCTTTTATTTTTACTCCAACAAAATGTTGTCTATGTAAGTTATTTTCATACGTTATGAGTAAATCTCATCCGTCCGATTGGTTACTTGATGGACGTACCAGATTAAGTGAGAATCTCTATAAATTGGTCCTCTCCCCACCAATTAGGGTTACTGCTTTTTTTCCTCTCTTCCATCCCTAAAGTCGGCGGTAGCGAAAGTTTGGGCAAGGGGCGAGAAACCAATTACCGATTAACGCTTCCGCTTCAAGATAATGGATCCCGCTTCAGGTATGTTTTTTCATTACGATTATATGTAAGATTATCATGATCAAGATCCTGGTATGAATTAAAATTTATGCTTACATGTGGTATCACGAGCCTGGATTACTTGGACTGATAATCTTCATCAATGAATTATTATATTCAGATGTGTGTATAACTATGTTCACGGGATTTTGATTTGTTTTCAAAATCATGATTGAAATCTGTAAAAGAATTTTGCTTCTGAGGAAAGTGTTCTTTAAAATAATTGAGTTGCCCTACAATTGAATTTACTTTAATTAAGTTGACCTACAAGGCTACAATTGAATTTACTTTAAAAAAAATGATTATGAAGTTATGAACGCTTCAGCCTTTCGGATGTGTGTTTACCGCAATTTTTTTTATTAAATCTAAATTAGGCTTAAATTATATGTGACATGTGTTTCTTAAGTGTCTAATTTAGTCAAGTCTTTCCAAGGTTATTTGATTTTGACTAAAATTTTCAAGATTACTCTGAGTTAACTTCTCAGCAACTAAGCTAAACACATCAAGTTACACAGAATTTGGTATAACATATTAATGTTCGAATCCGTAAAGGTGTTTGGTTCATAATTCGGTCATTATGTGATAAAGTTTTATCTTAATAATTTATTTTGGACTAATAGTTGTAAAGCCATTTATTATTTAGTTTTATGTATGTGATTAATGTGTATATAGTATGTTAGTCACCAAAGTGACCAAACTAGATTGTTTAAAGTATTCACGTACATAAAATCTTATGATCTCTATTTTGTGTGTGCACTTATCTTATATAGTTTGTTAGTCACCAAAGTGGCCAATCTATTTTGTTTATGAAAATATGCATACATAAAATTATAGTTTATCCATGAAATTAATAAAATGCCTATATTTAAAATATTAGTGGATAAATTAATTTTTACTATTGCTAGAACTTAAGGATTTACCCAAAGGTGAATCAATTATTCTATGAATAGTGAATATGATGAGATAAAATTAATATTCTTAGTCAAGTATATATTATTTGTCCAAAGATGGCATATAATTTGGTTAAAAATATTTAAATACCTATTAAATACTAAATGACACTTAAATTAAGATAGTGTGTCGTAGTATCTACCCAAAGGAGAATTGCGATATGCTTTAGTTGTTAAAGAAAATAGCCCCTTCAAAATCAAAATTCTAAAAATAAATTCCAATCATTGGTTACTCCGCCCAACCAGGATTGCATGGAATTAGAGTCTAATGAGAATTGCCACGTGGCAATGCAAGTTTGTGGCCAATCACCCAACATGCATGGCACTAATTACATGTTTATTACTACTAATTATACTACTCATTTCACCGTGTCACATAAACTGCCTAATGACCACTTAGCTTCTAATGAACCTAATCAAATTACTACTAACCTTACAAACCTTTGCATGAGGGACAAAACCAAAGGGAAACACCTGTCCCAAGAACCTGCCATTGGACAATAAATGGAAGATGACAACTTACACGTTCCTAAGGATAAATCTAAACCAAATCCTTTCATTACCATAAACTCAAGCAAGCTTATATGCACGCCACTAAGATAATAAGTACCTTTCCTCCTAGAAATATATATACACCACTTCCTCCGCCAGTAGCCTCACACATTGTCCAAAATATAAACCTTTCCCCCATAAACAACAATGCCAAGAATACCAGTATCTCATAGGAGACAATATCGTCTAGTCCAAATCTTAAGACACTAAAGAGCACACACCATGGCCAACCCCCCAATCCCTCTATCAGCTCAAACAACCAACCAAATCTTCTATGTCCAACCACCGCTCCCACGAGATCATTAACCTCTCAATTGGATCGAAAAAGCTTTGATGGGGCATGCAATCTCATTCAACAAAATGGACAAGAAATAATGGTAGTGCTACAAAACTCTCACTTTCTTGCCCAACTAGTATCGGAGGGGATGCACATGGAAATGAGCAACTATTTCAACCATGTATGGTTGAAAAACATTCTCCACCCCCTAGACCTATCCATGAACTCCAATCTAGCTCAAGCTATGAGAAAACCAGTGGAGTCTTCCAACCCAGTTCAACCCAGTACAAACTCATAACATGCGGCTAGATCTTCCCTTCTTTTCTCCAGGGGAGATCTCAAACATGAACCATGTGTTCATGCCACGGACAATGCCGAGCTCAAATGCCACGAGTCAAATGCCCAACCAAATGGTTGCCCCACCCCATGCAAACAATCCCCATGCAAACAATCAGCTAGGGCAAATAATGTCTCAATTGACCATGCACCTCCCATTTAACCAGAACCAGAAGATCAACCAATAAAAGATGTGGAGGAAATGAACTTGATGGGGTCAGACACAATCCTAGAGTTTTCAAGTCTAAACGACGTAAAGGTATTTCTTCTCAGGGAAATGCGAGAAAAGAGATACGTTCTCAACTGTCCCCCGACTCTTTACAAGTTTTCGATGGATGTCAGGCCACCACAGGACCCTACTGTGGGGAGCCATGCAATGATTCTCGTTCCTTCAATAAGGAGGAACCCAATCCCTCATCCAGAGGGAGCAAGGTCCAATGGCAGCCTCCACAACCCCAACCCTCTAAATATGATACCTCAGAATGTTAGTTTTATAGTTTAGAATATCAGCGGTGGGAATAATGATACTTTTATGGTTAATTTTAGGGAGATGATTAACACCCACAAACCTAGTATAGTCACCTTGCTAGAAACCTGCATGGAAAATCATATCTCCCTCCTAAATGACTTCCCTTTCACCCAAATGATCGAAGTCCCTGCTGAGGGTCAACCTGGGGGCATGGTTATCCTTTGGAAATCTGATGTTATTATCATTAATGATTTTGTAAGGAGGAACCACGAGATTCATGCCAACATAGAGGTACGTTCCTCAAAATACTATTTGGCTATTTTATTCTATCTATGTTAGTACAATAATTGCTAATAGAAATGACCTTTGGAATAATATAGAAAATATTTATAATGGCTACAAAGGTCCATGGTTGTTAGCTGGTAATTTTAATGATATTTTTTGCTCAAATGATAAATTTGGTGATAAAAATATTAATAGTAGACGCAGTTCTCGCTTATGGTCAAGTATTAACCATTGTAACCTCTTTAATTTGGGTTTTAAAGGCTGTAAGTATACTTGGACAAAAAATAGTAGGAAACCTAATAAACTAATAATGGAACGCTTAGATAGTATGTTTGCAAATGACTCTTGGACCAATCTCTATCCTAAGGCTATGGTTATTCACCTTCCCAAAACGCACAGTGACCATAACCCTCTCTTACTTAAAATTAGATCCTACCAATATTTTTAATAATGGCAAACCATTTAGAATTGAGTCCATATGGTATAGACATTCGGATTTTGTTAACATTGTCAAGGATAGCTGGAATACAAACGATCTTACTAAAGCCCATCAAACTTTTAGAGAAAAAATTATTCCTTGGAAAAATAAGGTTTTTAGAGATATCTTTACAAAGAAAAAAACTATTCTAGCCCGACTCCATGGAATACAAATATCTCCTAAGTACCAATACAGTCCCTTTTTAATGAACTTGGAAACCTCCCTTCAACAAGAATATAATGCCATCTTAAATATGGAGGAAGACTTTGGAAATTTCGTTCTAGAATTAATTAGTGTAATTATGGTGACGCTGACACTCTCTTCTTCCATAGCATGGCTACCAATAGGAAAAGAGTGAACTCAATTCTTTATTTTAAGGATGCTAATGGAAATTGGATAACTGAGGCCAAAGTCATTTTGGAACATACTTGTAACTACTTTAGGGACTCCTATAAGACCTCTAAAGTATGTTCCAAATGGGCAATTTTTAAAAATATCACTCACCCCTCTAATACTATTGACCTCTCCACCCTTGACACATCCTTTTCAAAAGAGGAAGTTAGAAAAGCCAGTTTTTGTTTTAAATCTTTTAAAGCCCCAGGTCCAGATGGTATTCACCTTTTTTTACCAAAAGTATTGATACGTAGTTGAAAATTATGTGATTGAATTCTGCCACAAAGCTTTTGAATCTCAATCCTACCAAATGGTATTAATGATACCTACTTGTGTCTTATTCCTAAGATTGACAATGCCATTGACCTAAAGAATTTTAGACCTATATATAGGGCTTTGTAATACAAATTACAAAATCATTACTAAAATCTTGGTTAACAGACTTAAACATCTTCTCCCCACCATCATCAGCCCTACCCAATATAGTTTCTTAAAATAATAGAAGAGCTAGTGAAAATGCTATTGTTATCCAAGAAATCATTAACAACACGTCTTCTTCCAAAAGCTCCAAATAGGACATGCTGTTAAAAATAGACCTTCAGAAAGCTTTTGATAAGTTGGAGTGGGAATCTATACACAAAACCCTGATCTATTTTCACTTTCCATAAAAAAATTACAAGGTTTATAATGCATTGTATTTGCACTAGCAATATTAGTATTTTGGTAAATAGTACCAAGACCAATTTATTTGCTCCTAGTAGAGGCATCCATCAAGGTGACCCTATGTCTCCGTACATTTTTATTATTTGCATGGAACTAATGTCTAGGCTTATTGTACCAAGTAAACACTCTTAGGTGGGATCCCATAAGAATTAGCTCCAGAGGACCCTACTTTTCTCATCTTTTCTTTGCCGATGATCTTACCTTAATGGGAAAAGCAAATAACAAAACTGGTAATTGTATTTATCAATGCCTTAACTTATTTATGGACGAAACTAGGCTCTCTATTAACTACAAAAAGTCTAGAATTATTTTTTCAAAAAACTGTCCTCGAGACATTATTAACCATCTAGCTAATCTTTTTAATATAAAGAATAGTCTTGATTTTGAAAAATACCTTGGGTTTCCCATCCTTAACCACAAGCCTAAACCTAAGGATTTTCAATTTGTTATTGATAATATGCGTGCTAGACTCTCCCTCTGGAAAACCAACTTCCTCAACATTGCGGGTAGAACTACTTTAGCAACTTCCGCTTTAAATACTATGCCCTCCCATATACACTCTTCTTCCTAAAATATTCCTAAGCCAAATAGATAATATTTAAAGGGACTTCATTTGGGGTAGTACAAACACTAAGAGGAAAATTTACCTAATTAATTGGAACTCAGTCACAAAGTACAAATCTGAAGGAGGATTAGGTATTCACTCTGCAAAGGACAAGAATTTGGTACTTCTTAGTAGCCTTAGTTGGCATCTCATAAACTTCCCTCACCACCCTTGTGCTCAGCTCATTGCTAGTAAATACGCCAACAAGAAAAATACTTCTACTTGTTCTTTCATCTAGGCAGCCATTAGGAAAGGTTACAATCTTCTTTCTAGAGGCTTGTTATGGCACCCTACTATTAACTCTAATATGGACATTTGGTCTAATAGATGGATCCAAAATTTTATTACCCTTAGAAACTATATCCAAGGTCCTCTTAGCAAGACTGACCTTTCTATGTCTTTTAATAATATAATTAATCATAATTAGTGGGACTTATTCAAGATTTATTTTGACCTTCCTAACGAGCTTTTAATTAAAATCAAGGCTACCCCTATCCCTGCAAGGTCCATGGCTAAAAATCTTACAACATGGGACTCAAATAGCAATGGTATCTTCTCTACGAAATCTTGTTACAATCTTCTAGAAGATAATCATACTCCTAATCCTGATAGAAATACTGACTTCAAATGGATTTGGGACCTTCATTGCCCTACCAAAATAAAATTCTTTCTTTCGCAATGCATGCACAACAAAATTTCATGCAAAGCTTACCTTGCTCATATTGGCATCAATATTGACCATATCTACCCTATGTGCAAGCAAGGAAAGGAGGATGCCACTCACATCTTCCTTCTATACCCAATATCAAATAGCTTTTGATCTAGCATGGGCCTTTCCATTAACTATAATTGGAGTAAGCACAACTGATTAACCTATCTAAAACACATTCAAAGTGTTGCCTTTAACCTCCAATTCCCCTAGATGAGTATCCTCCCCCTTTCGATTTGGAACATGTGGAAAAATAGGAATAATGATAATATCAACAATCTCAGCCTTAATATAAACCCTAGACAGGTCCTTAGCCAAATAGGCGAATATATTTTCTTCACTGAAAAAATTCTTATACTTAAAAGTTCCCTCCTCATTAGCATCATCTGGGATATGCCCCCTAAAAATACTATTAAACTGAATATAGATGGAGCTTTCTCGAAACATAATCTTCATGCAGGTTTAGGTGGAGTTTTCAAAAACAGTATGGGCAAATGGATCATGGGCTTTACCAAATCATGCTATGCTCACAACCCCATGCAGGTTGAACTCTTAGCATTGCAGGAAGACCTACAACTAGCAAAGGAATTGCCATTTGCAATCCGTGAAATCAAAGCAGACTCAACAAGAGCGTTGAGAATGCTAGATGAAGCTTGTAGCACTACTAATCCATGCTTACTCACTTGCAGATCCTTAATGCAATAGTTGAAGTCCCCGGTGATCAGACACAGCTTTAGGGAAGGAAACGCAGTAGCAAACTGCCTAGCAAAGGAAGCTATTAGGATTTTCAAGCCAGGACTATGTTATCGACTTGCACGTCCACCTATTTTTGTTGAATCTTTTTTGGAAAAGAATATGTAAGGTGTTTGTTTGGGTATTAAAAAACTGAATTCTACTACTTGTAATAGCCTATCTTAACAACAGTAATGTCCTTAGGATTTATATAACTCCTAGTTTTGAGATTGGTCATTCAAAAATAACCAGCATTTGCATTGTCATTAAAAAATAGCCACTATTTTGTTGCAACACGAAAAGTTCCAACATAAAATAATGGAAATCAGTGCACCTGTATATGAATTTTCAGCATATTATGCTGGAACTTCAACACGTGGAAAGTTCCAACATAATATATTAGAGATGAGCACCATGTGTATGAACTTCCAGCATATTATGCTGGACCAGTGTATTATACTAGAACTCCAATATATTATACTATAGATTCAGTATATTATAGTGGAGTATACTGAAACTCTAGTATAATATACTCGAGTTCCAATATACTTATGCTGGAACTATAGTGCCAATATATTATACTGGGATTCTAATATATTACATTGAAGCATTTTTCGGATTTTAGATAGTATTTTTATTCAGATTTATCTTTATACGAAAAAGGCTAAATTTTGATTACTTTTGAAATTATGGCTATTTTTGCATGACCTCTTATAAATCTGTCTATTTTTTAAATTTCTCCTAAATGCCCACAATTTCTTAGATGGGCTTAATGGAAAACCAAAAAACTTATGGGCCCAGTCCAACAAAATTGAAACACCCTACATTTCTTTCCATCTTATATGGAAATTAAGAAGAACCTTCTTTAATCCTTGTTTGGGGAATGAATTTTCAGAAGTCCTGGTCTTTTCCCCTTCCCTGAATTTTCACTCTCTTTCCCGCGACACCCAACTCTCTCTTCTCTGTCTATCTGTCAAATCATTATCAACTGGGGGTTTCTCTCTCTCCGTATTCGTAATTCGGTTTTACTCCTTTTCATCCCAGGCGCGTGGCTCATACGGGTAAGCATATTTCTGTATGTGTAGATACTTGTGTGTGTACTGTTTCTCGATATGTATTGTGATTCAGGGTTTTGGGTCACATGGGCTTTAGAAGTTTGAAGTATTTGGATTGTGTTCGCTGGCTTTTTTTCCCTCTCAATAATAGAGTATAAAGTCCGATTCTCTTAATTGAAGTTTTAGGTTTTAGGATATTTGTTGATCTGTTTTTTGGTGTTTGAATTCTAGATTTGTCTCAGTTCCTGATACTTTGACTAAGTACGGGTCTCTATTAATTGCTTCCCTTTGTTCATTTTTGGTAAAATTTGAGCTGCTTGTGTTACTGTCACTGTCTGATACCTTATATTTTGCTCTGTCGCATTTATGAAATATGCTCAGAAGTCGGGATTCTAGAAATAGACTTACCTCCAAACTTTAAGATACCATTTGAGTTAAGAAATCCATATTGCGATATCTATTGTTATGTGTTTTGTTTATTTATATTTTACTTAATTGTTTTCCGTAGATTAGTTGAAATTAACTATTCTTTATTGCAGATTTTGATATCTTCATATAAGCTTCTGGTCTTTTTGTGGTTTTGATCTGCCACTAATCTTGTTCATAGCTGCTGAAAAAACACAGAAGTTATAATTGAAGGTAAAATTCCTTATCTAGAAGTAAAAATGTATTTTTCTATGCCTGTCTTGAGAAATGCAGCATTTCCTTTTTACCATTTAGTACTCTTGTTTTGCTTTGTAACAGTATATGTTATTTTGTCAATATCCACTTAGATTTCTGTTTATATGTATGCACATTTTTTTTGGGCGATGTTGATGTTACTTTCCCTTTTTCTTGTTATAGAGTTGAGATGAAGAAGACAAGTTAGGAACTTATACTTATCACTTGGCCAGTTAATTTACTAAGTTCAATCTGTGATGGACTGCAACAAGGACGAGGCCCTAAAGGCCAAAGAACTTGCGGAGAAGAAATTGCTGAATAATGACTTTGAAGGGGCTAAAAAGGTTGCGGTGAAAGCCGAACGACTTTACCCTCAACTAGAGAACATTTCCCAGTTACTTGCTGTCTGTAATGTTCACTGTTCATCTCAAAACAAAGTAGTGGGATCAGAAAAGGACTGGTATGGGATTCTTCAAATTGATAAGTTCTCTGATGAAGCGACCATCAAGAAACAATATCGGAGACTTGCACTCGTGCTTCATCCTGACAAGAATAAGTTGCCTGGTGCAGAGGCAGCTTTCAAGCTAATTGTGGAAGCAAATATGGTTCTCTCTGACCCAGTTAAAAAGTCTTCATACGATAATAAGTGTAAAGTTCTATCGAAATCTTTCATAGCAAAGCAACCACCTCATCAGGTTAATCGATATCCATTTGTCAGGCAAAACAATGTTCACAATGGTTTCAATGCTCCGTTCAATAATCTAAATCACCATCAATCTACACAACCAGCTTCATCTGCTGTGCAGGAAACATTCTGGACAGAGTGCCCCTCTTGCAAAGTTAGATACCAGTATTATAGTAATTATGTGAACAGTGCTCTGCGTTGTCAGAAATGCTCGAAGCCTTTTATAGCATTTGATATAGGTTCTCAAGGTGTCCCTCCTGGACCCAAATGGAGTCGGCCTACATTTCAGGATGTGCCCCTTAAATCTAATCTCAACCAGTCTTTTGTGCAGAAAGAACTTCCTAACCAAGGAACCTCGAAAATGACTGCAGGAAGTGCTGGGTTTCCACCTACACGAACTGGACCCCAACAGGGTCCAGAGATATGCAGAGGAAAGACTGCTCCAGTGTTTGAGGATATGAGAACCAAACGAAAGGATGGAAAGCGAACAGGTGGTATGAGAGAAGGAGCTGCAATGCCAAAGGTGGATCGCAAAAGCAGGAAAAGGGGTCGGAAGCAGACAGTTGTATCGAGTGAAAGCTCTGATACTTCAACCAGTGTCGAGACAGAAGATGTGGAGATTGATAATGGAAACAATCCACCTGCTGAACAAGGAACTGGACTTGATGCCTATGGTGCTAGGAGATCTTCTCGGCCACGGCAGAATGTTTCATACAATGAAGGTGTAAGTGATGATGAGAATGATTTGGCAAGCCATCTGAAGAAGGCGCGGTCTAACCAGTCAGCTGGAGATAGTAAACCTCAGCAGAAAGAAGATGTTGGCGGTGATAATCAAAGACATGCATGTGCAACTAGGCCGTGCAGTAATTCTGTGGAAAGATCAAATCAAAATGGATTGGGCTGTCCTGAAAGGGATGTGCAAACCAACAATTTTAAAATTGGGGCTGTTAATGGACAGGCTTCAAGACCGTCATCAGGGGGTGCCAAAAATATTGAAGTTCTCATTGATTCTGATTCAGAACCAGATACCATTTCTGATAGTAATCCTGCACAGGTGTATGATTATCCTGATCCTGAATTCAGTGATTTTGACAAGCACAAAGCAGAAAATTGCTTTGCAATTGACCAAATCTGGGCTTGCTATGATACAGAGGATGGTATGCCAAGATTCTATGCCCACATTAGGAAGGTATCCAGTGAGTTTAATGTGATTTTCAGTTGGCTCGAGGCTCATCCAGAAGATCAAGGAAGCAAAGCTTGGGTCAGGGCAGAGTTGCCTGTTGGCTGTGGGAAATTTAAACTTGGGTGTACTGATTCCACTTCTGATCGACTTACATTTTCTCATCAAGTTCAGTGCGAAATGGGCAAGAGAGGTTTGTACGCTGTATATCCTAGGAAAGGGGAAACGTGGGCCCTTTTTAAGGATTGGGATATTTGTTGGAGCTCGGATCCAAAGAACCATAGGAAGTACAAGTATGAAATTGTGGAGATTCTTTCTGATTATGTTGGGGATGTTGGTGTCCAAGTTGGTTACCTAGATAAAGTGGCTGGCTTTGTTAGCCTTTTCCAGCGAACAAGGATTACTGTATCTGGTACATTCTTTGTAAAGCCAAATGAACTTTACAAGTTCTCTCATCGAGTTCCCTCTTTCAAAATGACTGGAACTGAGCGAGAGGGTGTACCAGCGGGATCGTTTGAACTTGATCCTGCTTCCCTACCCCTTGATCCAGACGATATTTGGTACCCTGGCAAAGTTAAGGAAGAAAGCAGGACTTCAAATTCTCAACCTGTAGAAGAAGTTTTGTTTGCTTTTCCCCCTGGAACTAGAGACAAATCCAGGACATCTGAGAATGCGACGATATCTCTGAAGTCCAGGGACTTGGAAGGCATCAATGCTACTGATAGTGAGCCTGCTAAGGTTCAAAAATCTCCTAGAGGAGTGAACAGCTCGGAGAAGACGCAAAATAAGATGAGCTCTCTTTCTGCAAATGACAATCCTTCCACTGATTTTGACGATAATTGTGTTAAAAAGAACTCTCATTCAAATCCCAGCATACCAAGTCATTTGTCATGTCAAGCTGATGAAGAGTCGAATTCACGCACAAAGAGCTTTGGTCTCGGCAACTCCTCTAGAAGCTCCAAAAATCCAATAACTTTATCAGATGAAAAAGGTTCTGAAGAAGTTTTTTGTGATTTTAGGATGGACAGATCTATGGGGAAGTTTCAGGTAGATCAGGTATGGGCTCTTTATGGTCAAAATAGTACATTGCCAAAGACTTATGCTCAGATTAAGAAGATTGTTCCTTCCCCATTCAAATTGCATGTAGTCCTTCTTGAATCTAGTGCAGGGCGTAAAACTGCTCCTCTGACTGTTTGCGGAACATTCAAAGTGCAGAACGAAAAATGCCAAGTCTTTGATCCCAGTAGCTTCTCGCACGTGGTGAAAACAGTCTCTAACAATAGAAATAGGTTTGAGATCTATCCAAGAGAAGGAGAGATTTGGGCACTGTACAAGAACTGGAAAAAATCAGGTTTGGATCCAGACAAGTTTGAGTATGAGATAGTGGAGGTCATCGAGAATTCAAAAGACCGGATAAAAGTTTCATCCATGGCGCGTGTGAATGGTTTCAAGTCAGTCTTCAGGTCTCTAAGAAAACAAAGATTGAATCCTGCTATTCTAGAAATAAAAAAAGAAGAGTTCGGGAGATTCTCTCATCAGATCTCTGCATTTCAGCTGACTGGGGAAAAAGGGGGGGCTTTAATAGGCTGCTGGGAGCTTGATCCTGCTTCAGTACCGTGTCCCCTATAAAGTGATATCCCAATTATAGTGTGATGAGACTCAAATGTGAATTGGTTCTCCTGGATTTAGAGACTTGGCAGTGAAATCTTCCTCTCTGTTACCCCGTATCATCAGTTCATTCCTTGATGGTTACATGACCTGTAGACATGACAGATTCTTCGGTCTTTTGCTTTACTTCGCTAGAATTCATTGTTAGTGTAAATCTTAAGAATGTTGACTACATTTAATAGGATAGTTGGCATTTCACGTGCACCAACTTTTAATTGCTGTATGTTTGCAGCACCAGCTATTAATATAAATTGGTCCTTTGCTATATGTCTGGTGAATGAATTTTATCACCGGATGGTTGCTGAAACATGTTGCGACTTGCGAGGATATTAGATGCACAACGTTGTCCTCTCAATGGCATGGTGGTTTATGTAATCCATCCTCATCTGCGAGGGGAACCGGCAACCTGAAAGTTTCAAACCTTGTTTTCAATGAGCTATTCTTTTGATAACTCTTCGTGATCACTCACCTTTCAGTTTTGAATCGGATGACTTTGTGACTTGAGAGTTCAGCAATATAAAAAGAAAAAATGCATGAAACTAAAAATTCCAACGTGAGCCTGTTAATCATAATGTATTTTTAACTGGAACTCGGATATAACTATTCCTTTAAATGATTGGAGCTAAAGTTAAAAGAGTTCCAATTTGACTGTATCCCCATCTCTGCAAAATAAGTATAGTATTGATCTGACTATGTCGTTCGTATATTTTTAGAAAAATGTCAATTTGTTGTTTCACCAAATTGGGCAGTACCAGAGAAATGAGGACGGATCCGATGTTGCTACGGAAAGGACGGAGAACTTATCCAACACTTGAAAACGATATTGGCATTGTAGTTTAATGTTGCAATGTTACTTCATATGAAGTACATATATTTAGAGAAATCATACAGTAACATCAACTAATTTGGAATCGAAACCTTTGTTGATTGTTTGCTTGAAATATTCTCCACCTCGTCCCATATAACTGACTTTCTCTACTCTTTTTAATTTGGTCCTGACCAAATTTGGATCAAGCAATCATTGATCAAAGGAAGAAGATGATGAAGAAAAGAGAGAAAAAGGAGCAGGAGAAACATCTGCTTTCTCATTGGACTAATTAAGCTACAAATGTGATGTATAGCTAATATATACAACTAACCACTAACTGCTTCTTTAACTTAACAATTATGTACAATTGTCACTACTTACTAACCAACTGCTTAACTTCCTAACTAACAACTCTCACACTTCAATACCTTCCCTCAAGCTGCTGGTTGAAATATGTTCTTCAACCCTAGCTTGGATACAAGATAGTCATGTTGCAACTTCCCCAAGCTTTTAGTCAGAAGGTTTACTTGCTGCTCTTTGGCAGGCACATTATGTGTTTGATCATTCCTTCAAATATTTTCTCCCAGACAAAGTGACAATCAATGTTAATATGTTTTGTTCTTTCACGGAATATAGGATTGTGCTGCAATCTGAATGACATCTTTGATGTCACATTAAAGATCTATAGGCCATTGAACAGTTACTCCTAGCTCCTTGTACAACCCAGTCAGCGAGGTTAGTCTTCAACAGTTGAAGGCTTGCTTCTAAACTCTACTTCAGCTGAACTTCTAACAACATTGTCTTGCTTCTTAGACTTTCAGGATACTAGAGCATTGCCAAACTTCACTAGATAGCCGGTGACATACCTTCTAGTTTGTAGGCATCCTCCCTAGTCCGAGTCTCATAAAGCTCGTAGTTTGTTTGATTCTTCAACATGCATTACCAGGCCAAGTCCACGTGTAACTTTAATATATCTTACTACTCTTAGAGTAGCTTCCATGTGTGACTGCGTGGGCTTTTGCACAAACTAAAAGCACTTGCATTACAAAGGCAATATCAACTATGTTCATTGTCAAATACAATAGTCTGCCAACAAGCCGTTGATATGAACCTACATCCGTGAATAACTTGTCCTCAGTGTTTTCATTTTCATTAACAAATCACACTCAACAGAAGTCAACTTCACATTAGTTTCCAGTGGTGTACCGGTAGGCTTAACACCTCCAAGTCCTATTTCTACAAGTAGTTATAGGGCATACTTTCTTTGACTCATGACAGTCCCTTTGTCTGCCAAATTCTATGCAACCCAAGCCCTTCATTTTGAACTTCAGCTTCAGATCATTTCTAGTCTTCACTATTAACTCATTACAGCTTCCAGTCACTAGGTTATCATCTACATAGATTAACACTACAACCAACTCATTATGTATGTGCTTTGCGACCATGGATGTCACGACCCCAAATTCGGTCGTGATGGCGCCCAGCACATTGCTAGGCCAGCCTGACTAATCAATAACAATGACGGAGCTAGGAGCTCGCTTTATCCCATTTAAGCATATCAAAACATGAAACAACAGTGATACATATATCGAAAACGGGGAACCAAGTCCCAAAATATACCAACTCCCATAGACCGCAGGGGTCAAGAGTCATGAGCCTCTAATGAACATAAGTGTATAATGGTTTACAAGATACCAAGTGTGTAAAGAAATATCAATACAGAATCAAAAGACAGTAAGACGGAATATTGGGTCATGCGGACTCTGCAGCTACCTCGAATATCCTACAGATGTCGCCTCGAATAGCTACCGGATCACTGTTGAGAGGTACCTGGATCTGCACACAAGGTGCAGGGAGTAAAATGAGTACTGCCAGACTCAATGGTAATAAACAGGGGTAAGACAGCGCAGATAAGAAATCCGCAATAAAGCACTATGTAAAGCTGTAATCAAATACCCTGTCACAGAATCAATATCAATTGTACCTGTACCAACAAGTACTAGCAAAATAGTATAACAGCTATCAGATGAAGCTAAATGCAATGCAATGCATGATATGATCGCTACGGCGCGTAGCCCGATCCAATTTGGGTACCCGTGCTCACTGTGGGGGTTCAGACTCTGGAGGTGCTCCTACAGCCCAAGCACAATATTACCGCGGCGTGCAGCCCGATCTAATATATATACCGCTGCAGCGCGCAGCCCGATCCACTACCAGTCAGCTAATATGCAAATACAGCCTCGCAGGCTCAAAAGTAGTTTTGAAAACCCTTTTTATAATTTTTCGGTTGGAAAACAGTAATATCAAATTCCAGAGATTGGAAATAGCATGATAACAGAAATAACTACGGACTGGTAGTAACTAACATGTCAATATCATAAGACAATGATAACGATCCTCACGAGATCCAATAACTGGCTCACAGCCCACAAGTATACTCAACCGCCCAAGAAGGGGGTTCAACGGCTTAAGAGTAGCCAATATCACAATATAGTATGCAACCATCCGAGAAGGAGGTTCGACGGCTCAAGAATAGCCAATATCATAACACAGTACCAACAAGTCGGACTAAGCCATAGTCCCCAATCACAATCGACCTCGCACTCACAAGAAAGTACGTGTCTCGCCGCTATACAGCGTCACAAAGTGGTATACTGGGGTTTCGAACCCGCTGGTCATCACCCACATCTATTACTCACCTCAATATGGCGCAACGACTACTCCGCGATGCCCTTGCCACGAGAATCAAGCTTCGCACGCATAGAATCTGATCAAATATAGTAAATACACATCAAATTAGACCAATGGAACGATACCCAGTCAAAACAACTCAATTTACATCAAAATTCCCAAAGTTGCCAAAACCCGACTTTCGGTACGCTTCTCGAAAAATTATGAAAGTCACATATTCGGAACCCTCATCTCGATACGAGTCCGTACATATCAAGAACTCCCAAATCGGACCACAAATGACCACCCTTCAAATCCTAAATTTTCGTTTTTGAAAAGTTTACAAATTTTCTCCAATTTCTTCCATTTGATTCACTAATACTTGATGAAAAATAACCATGGAATCATTGAATATAATCACTTTTGGATATAGAACACTTACCCCCATCCATATGGTGAAAATCGCTTCAATCCGAGCTCCCTAGCTCCAAAAATGAAGAAACTCTCGGACTGCCCCAATTAAAAAGCCCAGCGATTTTCGCATTTGCGGTTACTGTTCACCGCAGGGCGATTTACTGTTCACCATTTCTGCGGCACTGTTCATCGCAGAAGCGCAAAATCACTGTTCACCCGCTTCTGCGGGTACTGTTCATCGCAGAAGCGAAAATACCAGATTTGCCCCAGAAAATTGCAGCAACTTTTTATTTCACTAAAAATGCTATAACTCAATCATACGAACTCGGAATTTGACGATTCTTTTTCCTATGGCTCCGTAATTTTGATACGGATCCAGTGCTTCAAACAAAACTGAATTTGGATCTCATTTGCTCAGTGCAACATCAATTTTTCTTGTTAAACAATTAATTCACATTTCGCGTCAAAAACCCAATCACGACTTGATGAAATTAGACCAAACTTTCCAGATCAGTCCTATAATTCATTATCTAAATTCTCGAAGTCTCGAAATCAAATTTGAATCTCTAGAACTAAAAATAGACCTTTGGATCATTACATTTATGCTCAAAACGGCAAAAATCTTCCAAAAATGACCCGTTGGGCATCCGAATCACACCCGAGACCCCCGGGACCCCGACCAATAACACCAACGAGTCCCAAAACAAGATACAAACTTGTTTCAAGCATAAAAACACCATCCTAAATATCAAAATCACCAATTACACACGGATTCAAGCCTAAGTTTCTTCAAAATTTCCGAAACTAACATTCGATCAAAAACCCGACCAAACGATGTCCGAATGACCTGAAATTTTGTGGACATATCCAAAATCACATAACGAAGCTACAGGAATTGTCGGAATTCCATTCCGACCCCCGGATCAAAATCTCACCTACCGTTCGGATTTCGCCAAAATTCAATCTTAGCCAATTCAAGCCTATTTCTACACCGGACCTCTAAATTCAATTCTGATTGCTCCCCTAAGTCACAAATCACCTCTTGGAACTAACCGAATCATCAGAATCCGATTCCAAGCCCTCTAACTAAATAGTCAACTCCGGGTTGACTTTCCATATTCAAGTTTCCTTCTAAAAGGCTATATGCCTCATTTTCAATCCAATTCACTCCTAACTCACCCGATAGACTCTAACACTGATATGAAAGCATAAAACATGTAATTACAATATAACGGGGTGGTAATTCCCGCGACGACGGGCCGGGTCGTCACAATGGAATAGTCAAAATGACTTTGAGTAAAACTTAGTTATAGTAGTGTATCATTGAGCATCTTATTCCACTGTCTTGGAGCCTACTTAAGACAATATTTAGACTTATGTAGGTTGCAGACTCTATGATTCCATCCCTGGCTAGCAAACCCCTAAGGATATCTATATACGCCTGTTCTGGAGATATCCTTGTAGAAATGCATTGTGTACATCCATTTGAAATATAGGCCAGTGCTTAGCAGCATAAAAAATAACCACAGACCTAACAATCACCATTTTTGCCACATGTGAAAAAGTTTCAGTGTAATCTAGGCTTTCTTGTTGACTGTACCCCTTGTCCACACGTCTGTCTTTGTATCTCTCTACTGCTCATGAGTCTATGTACTTGACCTTAAACACCCATTTATAGCCAATGGGAACCTTGCGAGTAGGCATATCAACAACACTCCATGTCTTATTTTCCTATAAACTGCAATCTCAGATTTCATAGCTACAATCTAGTTGAGATTTTTGAGTGCTTCAAGATAGGTTTTAGGCTCCTCAAAAGAGGAGTAAGCAGGTAGTGCAGTACTGAATGAAGCAGAAATATGATCATAGATTATATAGTTGGACATAGGGTAGCAACAATTGGCATTCCCTTTGCCTTGAGTAATATAGTCTTTGAGCCAAAAAGGTGGCTTGCTAAGATTTTCTGACTGTTTCTGATTAAGGTTGTGTATGGAGCTTTATGCACTGTTCCATTGGGCACTGCATCCATAGGGACAGTGACTTCTTCATTGATTGCTATGGTAGGAGGTGTAACTAGATTAGAGATATCTAGCATATGCTCTGAAGTAGGAATAGTAGAGAAGTCTAGTACAGGAAACAAGGAAGTAAATACAGTATCCAAGTATTGAAAAGAAAAAACATCTTTATTGAACACCACATCTCTACTGACTAAGAAGTTCATTGAGTGAATAATGTACATCTTATACACCTTCTGTGTCATAGAGTAGCCAAGAAACACAGCAGGAACTTCGCTAAGAGAGAACTTATTTGCCTTTCTCATATCAGTAACATACCCTAGGCAGCTAAACACCTTTAGATGATCTAAGCTGGAGGCTTACTATGCAGCATTTCAAAAGGAATTTTTGGTTTTATCTTTAAGGGCTGAGATAGGCTGCCTGTTAATAACATATACTGCTGTGAGCACACACTCACCCCAAAATATAAGTGGAATTGCTGCTTGAAACCTCAAGGTTCTAGCTATATTTAGAATGTGCCTGTGCCTCCTTTCTACAACTTCATTTTGCTGTGGAGTGTATGTGCAAGAGATTTAATGAACTATGCTTAGACTTTGTAGTAGTTCTGTCATCCGAGAGTTAAAAAAACTTGCAAACATTGTCAATTCTTAGAAACTTTACTGTGGAGGAGTATACATTCTCAACCGTAAGAAAGAAATTTCTAGGAGCAACAATGACTTCAGCTATAGAAGGTAAGAAAACCTGGAATGATCGTCTACTAGAGTTTAGAAAGTACCTTTTTCTTCATGAGTAGGAACTCTATATGGCCCCCACAGACACTACCGTGAACTATTTGAAAGCAACTAGTAGAAATAGTAGTACTTAAAGAAAATGGTAATCTTGTTTGTTTAGACAACGGGCACACTGTACAATATTTATCAGAATTTGCACCGTCAATAGTGCAAAACACAAGTAATTTATTTAGAACATCAAATGGCACATGGCCTAGTCTTTTATGCCAGAAGGCTACATTTATTCTACCATCCATCTCTTTTATTGTATTTACAACAAGTGATGTTGAAATGTCCATTCCTAAACTGTCCATAAACTGCAGTATACTATTAGAAGTGAGCACAGTCCACTATCTTCCTTACCAATCCCCTTCACACCACTGAATAGATCCTAAAAAATACAGAAATCGGGAAAGAAACAGACTGCACACTTCAACTCTTTTGTTATCTTTGATATTGATAATAAGTTGTACTTGAACTGTAGGATATGCATGACATTAGTTATCATCTGTCCTGGGAAGGTATAAGCAGTTCCTATGTGCTTAAAAGTGGATAACTTTCCAATAGATATGAGTATTTTTCCTTCTCTAAACTTATCACAAGGTTTAGAGTCAGTCAACAAATTCAGACTTCTAACCATATGATTAATGGCTCCTGAGTCTATTATCCATTTAGTTAATTAAACAGCCTCATTAGTGACATCAGTAATATTTGTAGCATCATTGTCCATACCTGCTGCCATAGCTGCTTCATTGCTTTCACTTCATTTTCATAGGTGCTGAAGAATCTGTGAGTATTGTTCTGGTGTGAAGTGAGGCACTGCCACCGAGTTACTCTAATTCTGACTATAATATGCCTCTCCCGCAGTTGAGGTGCTTCCTGCAAAGTTAGTTGTAGTACCTCCAAAGTTTCCTCATGTTGGACCAAGGTTTGAAGCTTTAACTGTATTCCTAGCATGCACACCTTGACTATCTTTTGCAAAGTTCCCTGCAGGATTGTACTTCTTCTTTGACTTGAAGTCTGGTGGGTAGCCATTGAACTTGTAACAAGTCTCTCTAGTGTGACCTTTGAAGTTACAATATTCACAATACAGAGTGTTTTTCTTGTCCTAAAATTGTTCATCGAGTTAGGACCTCTTTTGCTAGTGAACAAGGCTATGTTCACAGAGTTGTAAGCTCTACTATTGCCACTGATGAAGAGAGTTATGTTCTCTTGGCTGTCAACAACATATGTAGAGGTTGCTAGCTTATGGTAGGAGTGGGGGACATCATCATAATCTGATTACTGGACTGGGCATATGACTCATTTAGTCCCATAAGAAACTGCAAAAGTATATGAGATTCATCATATTTTTTGACTCCTCACAACCACACCCAGGACAAGGAATTAAGCCATCAAATTCTTCCCAAAGTTCCTTCAATTTTGAGAAATAGCTGAACAAAGAGAAGATTCTTTGAGACAAGCTGGCTACCTGTCTATGTAGGAAGAGAACTCTAGATCTATTTACCTTGTCAAAACTCTCCTTTAAGGCCTGTACAAAATTTATGAGCACTCCTAGCACAAACCATTCCACTTAGCATTTCATTACTAACAAAATTCATTATCAATTAGAGTGAAATTGTAATGTATTTCTCCCACAAATCATGCAGTGATGGATCAAATTTTGACTTAGGATATCTACCATCAATGAATTCTAATTTATTTTTTCTGGTAAATTAATTCGCATAGAGCTACTCTATAAAGCATAGTTTTTAGAACAAATGAGTTTTATTGAGATTAAAGAGCTAGATGGAGTGTCACAAGGTTGCAGAAATAGTGGCTTATGTTGGTCCACTGTTGGGATTGGTGTAGTAACTCGATCAACTACTGGTGCAGGGTTGGTATTCAATCAAATGCTTGTATTCAAGCCAAAGCTATTGTCTCCTACCGTCATTGATGAAGAATATTGAATCTCAAATAAGAGAGAAAATATGAATCAATAAACTCAATAGCTCAACTGTAGAATTGAGGAATTGAGAACAACTAAACAACAAACTCGACAATGACACTTGAATCCAGAGTGAGGAAGCAGAAATAAAGCTGGAATCTATATCACAAGCTCTGATACCATGATCAAATCTGGATCAAGCACTCATCGATCAAAGGAATAAGATGATTAAAAACAGAGAGAAAATGAGCATGAGAAACGCAATGTAGGAGCTGTAAATGCAATGTATCGCTAATATATACAACTAACCACTAATTGCTTTTTTAACTTAACATTTATGTACAACTGTTACTACTAACTAAATAAGTAAGTACTAACTTCTTAACTAACAACTCTCACTCTCCAACAGGTCCAACATAAGTGATTTATTTTGACAAGTGAGGCTTGCTTAGTTGGTAAAAGTACCTTCACCCACGAACGTCAGGTCCTGGGCAGGCCCTGGGTTCGAGTCACGCTGGAGGAAAAGTATGGAAACAGTATAGATCCTCCTAATTTGGGAGGGGTTAAAAAAATAATTTATTTAAAAAGTAATTGAGGTATTAATGATTTAGTTTCAAAATTATCCCTGTCTAATAAATAATTGAACAAAATTTTATAAGTATTTCAACACATTTTTACATTTTCCTATGGATATATTAAAGAGGACAGAGAAGTGATCTATCAGTCAAGTAATTTTCTGAAATGTCATTAAGTGACTTTGTTAAAGGATGTGTAAGGAAAGTTATTTAACTTTTTCTTTTCTCCACGTCGCAACTTCATTGTGCTAATTGTGTACATATGATGTGCTAACAAAAATTCGCGAAAAACTAACTATTCATTTGTATGGCTTAAAATCAAACACTTATGGACATACCTCTGTGTCTTTCTTTTTAAGTATTTGTCTACTCCATAATTAAAGGAAAAAGATGGTAGAGTACAAAATAGTAAAAGGTTGTTTGGTACAGTGATGGAATATCCAAGTATATCCTATGAGTTGCAATATTTCATGGAATTAATTATCTCACATTCTATATGGAATAGCTAATCCCACCATCTTTGGGGTCGTTTGGTTGGAAAACAAGCTATCATGAGATTAATTATCCTGGAATTAGTTATTCTAAAATTATATCCCACATTCCTATAGGGATAAATATAACACCATTGTCCTGAGATTAGTTATATTGCAATTTTAACCCAACCAAACGTGAAGTAAACGCATCTCAAATTTAATTTTGGTAACTCATCCTTGTACCTGACTATAATCCTTTGGAAGTAATCGTACCTTATACCTCGCATCTTCAAACCCTAGAATGCCATCTTTTTTCTTGAAGATCTATTTGTAACTAACAATTCTCTTTCCTTATGGCAGCTTCAGAAAAGACCAAGTACCATTATTCTGGAGAGACTCTATTTCTTCATTTATTACAATCAGCCACTTACCTGATTCAACACTAGAAACTGCTTTTGGATATTTTGATGGTTCTCCAATTCTTCAATTTCTGTGCAACTAAAAAAGAAAATGCAACATAATCACCAAACTTTAATGGTTGTTTACTTTCTCTTCTTGGTCTATGTTTGGCTATAGAATACTCCTCTTCTTCCGATTCAAGTTCATGAGTCTCAATTTCAGGAATTTCAACTTCTGGCTCAACTTTAAGAGTATTAATTGTATTTTTTTTCAAAAGTTGGTGAGCTTGGCTCCAAAGGAATGCCAATCTCAACCTTTATCTGTTTCTGTGTGCTCTTCCCTTTATCTGTATTACAAGAACTAGAAGACTATTTTCTGGAATTTAACATAGAGTATTCATCAAAGATTACATCTCTGCTAATTATATATTTTGGTGCCTTGGGATCATGATACCATAGTCGGTATCTATTCACCCCAGGTTCATACCCAAATAAAATGCACTTTTTAGCCATTTTCTCTAAGTTTTCATCATTTACTTGTACGTACGCAGGGCAACCAAATATCTTTAAATCGGAATAATTAACAAGAGTACCTGACCACATTTCCTCTAGAGTCTTGAAGTTCAGGGGTGCAGAAGGAGCACGGTTGACAATATAACAAGCTGTAGAGATGGTTTCTGCCCAAAAGGCGTTTGTCAACCCAACATTTAAAATCATGCACAGAGCCCTTTCCAAATGAGTTCTGTTCATCCTTTCTGCCACACTATTTTGTTGAGGTGTCATTCTCATAGTATATTGTCGAGCAATTCCTCCATTCTTGCAAAATTAGTTGAATTCATCATTACAAAATTCCAAGTCATTATCTGTTTTAAGCCGCTTAACCCATTTTTCTGTTTGCTTCTCAATCAAAACTTTCCATTGCTTGAATGTTAAGAAAATATCACATTTATTTTTTTAAAAATTAACCCAAATTTCCTGTGAATAATCATCGATGAAGGTAACATATACTTGGCACCATCTTTTGATGGGGTACGTGACGGACCCCAAAGATCAGAATGAATTTAACTTAGAGTACTTTTTGTTCTATGAATTGCTTGAGATTTGAAACTCACTCTTTTCTACTTTCTGAACACATAATGTTCACAGAAATCCATATTTTTGGTACTTTAGCCATATAAGAGATCTCTTTTGCTGAGGATGGAAAGACCCTTTTCATTCATATGCCCTAATTGCATATGCCACAATTTGGTGATGTCAGAATCAGATTTATCTGATGTTGATACTGTAGTAGCACCTATAATAGTAGATCTCAATAGAGTATACAACATACTAGATTTGCGTGCTTTCATGATCACAAGAGCACCATGAGAAACTTTCAAAACTCCACCTTCACCCATGTACTAGCACCCATGAAATTCTTGAGTGCCCAAATAGATGAGATTTTTCTTCAAGTCAGGAACATGTCTAACATCGGTGGAGGTCTCACCACACTATCATGCATTTTGATTCGGACAATACCTTTTCTAATAACTTTACATGCAGCATACCTATCAATACAACTCCACCTATAATAGATTCATATATGGTAAATAAATCCCGATTGGGAAACATATGATAAGAACAACCTGAAACTAAATTTCACTCATTGTTAGATTTAAAACTATTATTAGTTGCTAAAAAATAGTCCCCAGTCTCATCAACAACTACACTTGCTTCGGCAGTATCAATATTTTTGTGCTCATTTTTCTTTTTTGTATGCTCTTTTGTAATTTGTTTTAAAGCATTCATAAATAATGTGGCCTTTCTTATGACAGTATTTGCATATGACATTTCTGTATCTGAATTTTGACCTTGATTTAGCTCTCTCACTACTTGAATCTTTTTTATTGGATCTGCCTCTTATGAACTAGCCTTTCCCTTGGATCCCACTAATTTTTCCAGTAATATCTCTATCTATTTGTTCTTTTGATTTCAAAATAGATTTGATATCTTTATAAGAGATATTATCTTTTTCATAAAGTAGAGAATCTCTTATATGTTTAAACGATTGGGTAAGGAAACAAGCAATAACACAGTTTGATCCTTATCTTTGATTTCAGCATCTATGTTACATAAATCCATAAGAAGAGAGTAAAAAATATCAAGATGTGTAAGTATAGATGTACTTTCAGCCATATGAAAAGTGTAAAATTTTTGCTTTAGGTAAAGCCTGTTTTCTACTGTTCTTTTCATATATATGATTTTCAGCTTTTCCCATATGCTTTTGGTTGAGCTTTCTGTAGCAACTTCATGCAAAACCTTATTTGAGAGATTTAAAATAATCACTTTTTCCTTTTTGTCAATGACGGCAAATTCCTCATTCATCACTTTATCCGACTTCTTCTCCTTTTCTTGTAGTGCCAAATCTAAGACATCCTGAATTAGGATAGCTTCCATCTTTAATTTTCACATTCTAAAGTTTGCACTTCGATCAAATTTCTCAACATAAGTCTTTGTTAGAGTCATATTGACTACTGAAACAAACCCGATTAGATCCGGCTCTGATACCAATTTGTTAGGATCGAAAAATTGGATAGTGAAAAATTTATCCAAACAATGTTATAATGACAATAACAAAGACAATGCAAGTTGATAATAATGACAATTAAAGCTTATAAAGAAGACACAAATTTAACGTCGTTCCTTCAAAGTGACCTGCATTCACAAACGGAGAAGAGCAAATTCACTATAGCAACAAGAGTACAAAAGAGCGTAAAATTAGAGTAAATACTCTAATTAATCCCAAATACCCCCGAGAGAGTAACCTCACAAGATCACTTCAAAGAAATGGGATCACACAAGTATTTTCCAACACTCAACTCTCAAGAAAGGAGGAGAGGAAGAAACAAGAAATAAAGACTCAAGTCTTATTGGTGTGTTTAAAATGAATTAATGGACTTTCCTTTTATAGGCAAGTGACCTACAAGCTGTAAAGAAAAGATACAATTTGTGCAAATGATATCCACCACACAATGCAATATTTTTGGGTCCCAAAGAATATTGTCGACAAGGTCTACTTTGCAAATATGCTTATGCTTGTGTTAGTTGAACTCCACTAGCCAAAATGTTGGCCATATTACAAATTACTTAAGCAAAGCATCCCCCCCCCCCCATAATTCCTTTTAACCCTTTTTACTCAAACATTCTGCAGTTTATCTCCTCTATTTGCATCAAATCAACTAAATATGCATAAGATACGTTTGCTACAAGAGAGATGCTTACTGAAAGTAGATGCCACATTGTCATTAGTAGAGTGCTAATAGTGATATTGTATCTGTTTATTTTGAATCCTTTTAGTGTAATTATCCACTTACGTTATTTTACTAGTTATTGATAAGACACCTCATACTTTAGAGGTGGTAAGATCTCTCAAAGGAAAATGTTTCAATAATTTTTTCCCTTTCCATCCAATATTATTTCATCCCAATATTGTTAACCTCTTTCTTAGTTGGATTTTGCTTCAAATTATTGCAGAAAATCTTCGATAATTTTTTTGTACGGTTTGGTTAAAACATAAATATGTAACAAATCAAAATAAAGTTTTACTGAAATAACTATCCCCATTCTAAAGAGCTCATTCTTTTCAAATGTTACTACATTTTCTTGTGGTTAGCCATTTGTATATGGGTAAAATTGAGCTCATGGTATACCCCGACTTTTGATGAGATAAATCGAGCTAGAGACATGATAACAAGGGTCCAGAATCGAGCAAGAGTTTTATCGAATCAGAGTCTGGGGGCATGACGCCCACTATCGAGAGTATCAAGGAAATGATCCGAGATCGGTCCAAATCCCAAAAGACTTCAGAGAACTTTGTCAGCAACCAAGCATGACCAAGAGAAAGCCATAATATTCGTGATCAGTCAGATATCACGATGTGGATCTCGGCACGTATCGATTAAGAACCGATGATTAGTTAAACAAAATACTTTTTTTACCTTTTATAGAATTGTACATAGGGTTAAACTCCCCTAATATATAAAAAAGCAGTCTAATTATTCATTGAACACATTGTAATATACACATACCAAGGCAATATACTATAATTTTCTCTGCTATTAAAAGATATTATTCTTGTTCATTAGTGCTGATCATTGTGAGTCCGAATCAAGGGTGGATATCTCATTGAGGCTGGAATCCTCCTCCTCACGTGGGTTGAATTTACTATATCTTTATTTATTTAATCTAACGCAATTTATCGTTATTAATCCACATATCCCTAAAACCACTTATAAATTCAATTGTTATCTATTTATTGAGGGTACATAGTTTGGCACCCACTGCGGGGCTAAGGATAATAGTGGCAATTTAATACAAATTTCCATAACACATCCTATTTCACACTTGTTCTTTGAAGTGTCATTAATTTTCAGGTCAAAGTTTAAAATGTCAAACTCCCAATCTGCCCCTCTAAACATGGATATTGAGTCCGGCCACCATGGAGAGAACAACAATACGGTACCCAGTAACAAGATGCCCTCTACAAATCCCAACAGAGTTTTGGCCGCAAACCCGATCGGCGGCAACTAACATGTGGCCATTAATGCGAATTTGCCTACTAATCCCGAGAATAACGTTTGTGAGGGAGTCCGATTGGTAGCTCAAAATAGATCAATTACAGTCCGATTTTAGTTTGTGAGGGTGTATGTGAGGGAGTGCATCAACTTACTGGCGATCTTCGAAATGCTACAGGCTCAACAGGCAACAATAGCTCAATTACAGAACCAATACCGTGCTCCTAGTAGAGTTGAGCCCGAAGCATCCCGGGAAAACACTTGTAGAAATGAACCAGCCATAGATAAGCCAAGAGAAGCTGAATTCGGGACCAACCCTGAGACAACAAAGATGCTCGACAAATTGAAAAAACGGGTAGAAACGGGAGAAAACAAAATCGAAGCTCACGACAAAAAGGTGGAGACTGACAATGCCAGGGTCGACGACCAAATCCCAGGAGCACCACCATACTAAAAGGAGTAGATTCCAAAAAAAATTCAAAAACCTTTCCCTCCTAGGGCAGCTCTGAAGCCGATGCCAAAGAAGTTCTACATGCCTGAAATTGCTTAGTATAATGGAACAATGACCCGCATGAACATGTGGCCTCTTACACGTGCGCCATCAATGGGAACGACTTGGAAGATGATGAGATTGAATTTGTCATGCTGAAAAAGTTTGGGGAGACCTTGTCAAAAGGAGCTATGGTAAGGTATCACAACTTACGCCCAATTCTATTAACATATTTGCTATGCTTGTAGATGTTTTTGTAAAATCGCACGCCGGAGCCATCAAGGTCGAGGCCATGAAGTCAGATATTTTTCAAGGTAAAGCAAAAAGATAACGAGATGCTCAAGGAGTTTATGTCAAGGTTTCAAATGAAATGGATAGACCTAGAACCAGTGGCAGACGATTGGGCCGTTCATGCCTTCACCCAAGGAATCAATACTCAAAGCTCATTGGCTTCGCACCAGTTGAAGCAAAATCTGACAGAATATCCAACTGTAACTTGGGTCACCGTGCATAACCAGTATCAATAAAATATTATGGTCAAAGATGATCAGCTTGGGGCCCCTTCCGGGTATGTTTATCCTGTCATAGTTAGTGACAGATCCAAAAGAGACATTGATTGTGAACCAAGATCAAATAGAGATCGGTATCAACCATACAACGGTGATCTAAGGGGTAATGGTTCTAGACGAAACCCTGTGAGCAGTGAAAGGAAAAGCGATCCAGGTCAAGATAACCAGGGACTCATGAGCAAAAGCTGTTTCGACAAGCCCATCAGACCTAAGGAAGAACCAAGTTTATCGGAGTAAAACATTAATGTCGATTATACCGCCATTGTATCTGACATTGGGTGCATCAAAGACACCAAGTGGCCTCGACCTTTACAGTCTGATCTTACCCAAAGGGACCCTAATCTAACGTGTAAGTATCATGACACTCACGACCATATAACTGAAGATCACCGACAACTAAGAGAGGAAGTAACCCGGTTATTCAACAATAGACACTTCCAAGAGTTCTTGAGCGATCGAGCCAAAAATCATTTCAAGAATAGGGACCCTAGTAAGAAGATCGAGGGGGAGGAACCTCAACACGTCATTAACATGATCATCGGTGGAGTCGATGTCCCCTAAGGGTAAAGCGCATCAAAGTGTCCATCATAAGGAAAAATTGACTCGAGATTACGTGCCAAATGGAAGCATACCCTTCAATGACAAGGATGTTGTAGGCATCATGCAACCACACAATGGTGCACTGGTAATATCTATAATCATAGATAAATCTTGAGTTAAGCGTGTGTTAGTTGATCCATGTATCTCGGCCAATATCATTCGATTGAGGGTCGTAGAGCAGCTGGGTCTACAAGACCAAATTGTGCTTGTAGTCCAAGTTCTAAACAGATTCAACATGGCATCTGAGACCACTAAAAAGGAGATAACCTTACCAGTACCGCCGGAACCATCAGGAACGTAAGAGAAAGAGATATGAGATATAATGCTCTATTCGGGAGGCCACTGGTTTACAATATGAGGGTAGTGCCCTCGATACTACACAAGGCATTGAAATTCCCAACACCGGGAAGGGTTAAAACTATTTATGAAGAACATCTGCCCGCAAAGGAGATGTTCTCGATTGATGAGGTGGTCCCGTTATCTGCACTCTCTACACAAAAGTATCCAAGTTTGATCACCAAGGAAGAAACCAAATAGCAATTACCGATGTCAGTCCTGGCCGTGCCGACAAAGCAGGGGGCAGGCGAGGATGACGAATACGGCATTCCTAGGTCTTTCATAGCCCCCAACGATTCAGATGCCACCAAATCGACAGTCGAGGAACTAGAACAAGTCTTATTGATCAATCACTTGCCCGATTGTAAGGTATAATTGGGCACGAGGTTAAGTTTAGAGCTTAGAAAAAACTTATTAAATTTCTTATAGTTAACATAGATTATTTCCCTTCGTCCCACCTTGATATGATAGGGATCCCGCCAGAAATATCTACTCACAAGCAAAGCTTGGATCCAAAGTTCCACCCAGTCAATTAGAAATGAGGCATCTGTCCGAAGTCAAGCATGCATTCATCAAAGAAGAGGTATCTAAACTCCTTAAAATAGGATCCATTCGGGAAGTTAAACACCCGGATTCGTTAGCAAAGACAATAGTAATCCTTAAAGGGGAATAAACTAAGAATGTGTGTGGACTACAAAAACTTGAAAAAGACATGCCCCATGGACTCTTTTCCTTTGTCCAATGTCGATCGCATGATCGATGCGATGACTGACTATGAGATTCTCATCTTTCTTGATGTCTATTTCGGGTAAAACCAAATTCGGATGGACTCAGGAAACCAGGAAAAATATCCTTCATCACTAAATATGACACCTAATGTTATAACATAATGTCGTTCAGACTAAAAAACAATGTTGACACTTACTAACGCCTAGTAAATCTAATGTTCGAGGAGAAAATAGGAAAATCAATGGAGGTTTATGTTGACGATATGTTAGTTAAGTCCCTGCAAACAGAGGACCATTTGACACATTTGTAGGAAACCTTCAACATATTAAAAAATACAATATGAAGCAAAACCTAGAGAAATGCGCATTCAGAGTCGGGTCTAAGAATTCCTCATATTCATGGTGTCCAATCAGGGAATCGAGATTAATTCCGATAAGATCAAGACCATAGATGACATCACCATGGTGGACAATGCCAAGGCCGTTCAAAGGTTAATTGGGCGCATGGCCACCTTAGGTCAATTCATCTCGAGGTCCTCTGCTGACAAGAGCCATCGGTTCTTCTCATTATTGAAAAATAAGAATAACTTATCATGGACTCCGAAGTGCCAGAAAGCCATGGAAGAGCTCAAGCAGTACCTCTCGCGCCCACCTTTGCTTCATACTTTGAAGGGGATGATTTTTTTGGATGTTCCAGAAATAAGGCCTCTAAATCTCTATTATAGCCTTCATGCCCTCGATCTGACGGTCCTCATTCTCCCACTTGGAAACAGACGAACAGTTGTACCTGTACTTAGTGGTATTTAAGATATCGGTAAGTGGAATCCTATCTATTATGTTAGCAGGACTCTAGGCAAGGCCGAAACCAAGTATCCTCACCTAGAAACATTGGAGATCGCTTTGCTAAGCACCTCGAGGAAATTAAAATTGTATTTTAAATACATCCCATGTGTGTTGTAACTACTTACCCATTGAGAAACACAATGCATAAACCTAAGCTCTCGGGGCGATTGACCAAATGGGCAATGGAAATCAGCGGGTACGATATCGAATATCGATCCCGAACCGCTATCAAATCTCAAATTCTAGCAGACTGTGTGGTCAACTTCACGACGAGCTTAATACCCAAGATCGATAGGGAATTGTTATTGAACTCAGGGACTTCCTTGGGAATTTGGACCATCTTTATGGATGGTGCCTCAAAAGTAAAAGGGTTGTAACTCGACATCATGTTGAATCCACCAATGGGTAATATGGTTAGACAATCTATTAGAACAGTAAAATTGACTAACAACAACGCCGAGTATGAGGCCATAATTACAGGTCTCAAACTGGCCAAAAGCCTGGGGGCCGAGGTGATCGAAGTTAACTACGATTCCCTCCTTGTGGTAAACCAAGTCAACTTAACATTCTAAATCAAAGAGGAACGAATGTGAAGGTACCTGGATAAACTACAGGTAATGTTACATCGGTTCAAAGAGTGCACTTTGCAACATGTAGCTCGGGATCAAAACAGCAAAGCCGAGGCTTTTGCTAACTTGGGATCGTCGGTTGATGACGAAGAATCCAACTCACCAACGGTCGTACAACTCATGAAATCGGTGGTTGAAGAAGGCCACACCGAGATAAACTCGTCAAGTTTAACCTGGGATTGGAGAAACAAATATATAGATTACCTAAATAATGGGAAACTGCCCTCTAATCCTAAAGTATCAAGAGCTTTACACACAAAAGCGGCCAGGTTCAGCCTATGCGAAGACAACACCTTATTCAAGGGAAAGTTAATGGCCCACTCACCATATGTCTGGGACTGGGAGATACCGAATATGTTTTGAGGGAAGATCACGAAGGCACCTGCGGGAACCATTCGGATGCCGAATCTTTGGTGCGTAAGGTAATCAGAGCCCGCTACTACTGGATCGACATGAAAAAATATGCAAGGGAGTTTGTACGAAAATACAACGGATGTCAGAGGCACGCATCAATGATTCATCATCAGGGAGTTATTACATTCGGTCTTGTCACCCTAGCCCTTCATGAAATGGGGAATGGGCATCGTCGATCCCATGCCATGGGCACCTAGTAAGGCTTAATTCATATTATTTATGACCGACTATTTTCTAAGTGGGTGGAAGCTCATACATTTGCAAAAATTAAGGAGAAAGAAGTTATTGATTTCATTTGAGGCCATATGATAAGCCGGTTCAGAATGTCAGTCGAGATCATGTGCTCCAATGGGAAGCAGTTCATCGGCAGTAAGGTGAGAAATTTTTTTGAGGACCATAAGATCAAAAGGATCCTAACGACACCCTATCACCCTAGTGGGAACGTTCAGGCAGATTCTACAAATAAAACCATACTCCATAGCCTTAAGAAGAGGTTAACCAACGTTAAAGGAAAATAGAAGGAAATTTTGCCCGAATTTCTCAAAAATCTAGTATCGGGGCCACCCTATTCTCGTTGGTCTGTGGTGCTGAAGTACTAATATCGGTCGAAGTAGGAGTACTGATTCTCAAGTTCTGATATACAACCAAAGAGTCAAACGACGAGGCCATAAGTACGAGCCTAGAGCTGTTGGACAAGAGGTGCGAAGCCGCCCTTGTCCGATTGACCATCCAAAAATAAAGTATTGAAAGGTATTACAATCGGAGAGCCAACCTCCGACACTTTAATATCGGGGACTTGGTGTTAAGAAAGGAGACACTGAACACCCAGAACCCGAAAGAATGGAAGCTGGGATCGAATTGGGAAGCTCCATATCAATTTATCGAGATCATCGGCAGATGTTCGTACAAACTAGAAGCGGTGAACGGTGTGTGACAACCGAACAACTAGAACGTAACCCACCTAAAACGATACTAACGCAAAAGTATGACCCTATTTGTTTCTTAAGTATATTATGAATTGGACTAATGCTTGCAGGAAATGGCCAAAGAATTATAAGACTTTTAGCCCTGAAAGCACGTGTTGCACTCTTTTCCCTTGAACCGATTTTGTCCCAAATGGGTTTTTCGGCAAGTTTTTTAATGAGGTAATAATGGATCGTGCTAACTTAGAATTGAAGATTGGCTGATTATGAACCGGTGTCAAGGTTCACATCAATAGTATCTGATCCCTCTCTACGATCAACCTCGAGTATTGGGGGCCATCATTCTTGGATAATGATTTTAGCACGGAAGGAAACTTTGTGCTCGAATAGTCTAGGCTCGGTGGATAGGATTTATTGTAAAGGCCAAACAGTCAAATGAACCATGCCTGGATAGACCACATAAGCCATAACACGAAGCTTGTACATATTTACAATCTTGTATGTTGCGCACAAAAATGAAAGAAAGTTTCTACCTTGTAGATACATATTTTGTCTCCTAAAACTACTACATTTTGTTCCTTAAGGACATCGAGACCAAGGGCCACCTCTATCTGGATCCAAGAGATTATCCCCACCTAAGGACTGCATCCAAGGAAAACTCGAACGACTTAGGGTGTCGAAGCCCGTTGACACAAAAACCTATTAGGCTGTGCTCGAACTTTAAAGGCGACGATCACCCCCACTTAGGGACTGTCGTCTTGGGAAAACTCAGACGGCTCAAGTATCAAAGCCCAGGATAATAATCCTATTGGGCAATACCCGAACTGAAAAGGCTACGATCATCCTAGAAACAGATTGAAGACATCTGAAATCCGTAAAAATAAGGACTTCAAAAATTCCAAACCGATTCAAAGGCTACCCTCGACAAAATTATAATCTAAAAACTTCTATGTAAGCACTTCAGGGGAAACTTTGGTCATACCAAGCCCCCACGAGTTTTAAGAAAATTTACATAGAAGACAAGCCTTGTTCGAACATCTGAACAGGACCTTATTATTACGTGCTAGGGCATTTAAATCTTTGTAAAGCCAAAATAAACAAACATGAAAATTGCCAAAGGGTAAAAATAAAAACCTTGTATATATATAAAGATTTTTACAAAGTCCAAATAGCCTCAGCAATATACACAAAGATATAAAAACTAAGAAAAATCTATAAGGCACTTAAGCTGATCTTCGCTGGAGTCCACCTCATCACCTGGACCATCGGAGTCTTCTCTACCCTTGGATTTGCCGGAACCCTCAGAGCCTTCCTCATCTTCGGGATCTGCTAACTTCTTGACCTCGACCTCGAGCCTCTTAGAATTTTTATCTCGGCCGATAGGTCGATACCTAAGGCATGCACTTCCTCGAGAGACTCTCTTCGAGACTGCTGTTTCACATATTCGATAGTGACTTTCAGGTAGTCCTGGGCTGTTTTAGCGTCAGCTTTGTATTGAGCCACCATTTCTTCAGCATTGGCCCTGTCTATTTCTGCCACTGACTTTTATATTTTATACCCCTTGCCTAGGTATCCTATTCAGCAACGACCGAGCCCAGTTGGGACTGAAGGTATTCGATTTTGTTGGAACGAACCTTAGCTTTATCCCTTCCCATTCGAAGTTGGACCTCCACCGAGTCCAGTTATTCCCGAGCAGTCTCATTCTTCGAAGCCAATCAGCCTATTTTGTCCTTCCACTCTTCGGCCTCGTCCCTGATCTTATCAATCTTAGCTTGAAGTTGGTCGATCTAGTCAAGTTTCTACTGAACCTGCAAGTTTTAATCGTTATTCGCCGTGTCTAACTCGTCATCACTAACTTCAAAGTTCTTTACATATTCTACCAGGCCGACATGTTCTTTATGGAATGCATCCAACTCAACCCAGATTTTCCCAATTTCTCATTCGCGTTGCTCACTGAGAAGCTTGTATGTATCCCTCTTCCCAGCAAGTCCTTTGACCTCAGCCTCGATCTGCCTAGGTTGATCTTTCATTGTTCAGGCCTCATCGAACATGGACACAGTGAACAAAGGTGACCCGGTAATATCTATCACACCAAGTGCCTTCTTTAGGGCACTACCAGCATCTTGGGAAGTCTCAGCCCCGACCTCCTCATCAACCACCCTAATCTAAGGGATATCGGCCTTATGTGTCTCATGTTCAATGACCGCCTAATCCTCAGGGGGGGGGGCAACGGTTTGCGGACCACAAAATTCTCTTCCTCTCCGGACTCATCCCTAAGACGGTAGAGAAAGTTTGAATTCAGTACTCGAGAGCTATAGCCCTTTGGCTTACGAGCCAATTTTCTATTTTTGTTTTTCTTTTCTGTGATCATGGTACCCATAGCTTTTCTTTTATTTTTCTTTTCTCTCTTGCTGCATCCCCTAGCTTCCCCAAAGTAGAGGAATCAACGGGCAAGTCCTCGTCCCCGACATGAGGCCTAAGCTCGACAATCTTAGGTAAACCTGCAACAACAACAACAACAACAACAACCCAGTATATTCTCACAAGGTGAGGTCTAGGGAGGGTAATATGTAGACAGGACTTACCTCTACCCGAGAGGGCAGAGAGGCTGTTTCCAATCGACCCTCGGCGCATGAAAAAAAAAGGCAAACAAAAACAAAAATAAAAACAAAAACAAAAACAAAAACTGCATTAGTTACTCTAGCATACATCTCATAAAAATTATCTAAACATAAGATGCATATGTAGTACCATAAATAAACAGACATGCAAAGATATCAAAACAGTAACTACCGGAAATGACTACCAAAAGAGAACACAAACTAATCATCTGTGGGCGGCTCTACCACGCCTCACACCCTGGGAAAGGAGTATGAAAACTCTAGAAGCCCCTATCCTACAACCCTGATACTAGACCTCCAGACTTTCCTATCAAGGGTCATGTCCTCGGAAATCCGCATCCTGGCCATGTCCTGTCTAATTACCTCTCCCCAGTATCTCTTAGGCCTCCCTCTGCCTCGCCTCACCCCGACCACCGCTAGCCGCTCACAACTCCTCACCGGGGCATCGGGGCTTCTCCTCCGCACATGCCCGAACCACCGAAGTCTTGCCTCTCGCATCTTCTCATCCGCTGGGGCCACCCCCACCTTCTCCCGAATAACTTCGTTCCTAATCTTATCTAACCTGGTGAGCTCGCACATCCACCTAAGCATCCTCATCTCCGCAACCATCATCCTCTGAACGTGAGATTTCTTCACCGGCCAACACTCCGTCCCATACAGCATGGCAGGTCTAACCACAGCTCTATAAAACTTCCCCTTGAGTTTCTGTGGCACCTGCAAAAAGAAAATAAAGTAAATAAGAATATAATGCTAGAAGAAGAAGAAGCCTAATGCAACTTCTTCGGGAAAGAAATATTACCATGGGAATGGGCCTCCCAACGACCCATGCGAGAGTTTGCGCCATTGGAGTAGGGCATCTGCCAGACAATACCTTCGATCCACTCCTTGAACAGAATGATAAAATTTGGGACTCGAGCAACAGCTGCACCAACATAAATACCAATGAGGAAAAGGGATTGAAATCGACATTAAAAGGAAAGTTGTACTTACGTGATGCATTCCACATCTCGAGAAATGGACTAGACTCATCCGGAATCAAGTCTGAGGTCCTCACCCGCACAAAACATCCCTGCCAGCCTCAATCTTGATCTTCATTGATGCTTGAGATGTGGCTTTACTAGCCTAGCACACGAGATTTATTAGTCCCACTCCAAAGATTTGGGGACTGTACGAACGGAGTAAATGATCTATGGTGAGCCGACATGAGTCGATCCTATTCACAAAAATCGAAGGAGGATTAGGATCCCCCACAGCGATGGGTGGATCTGATCGATGGATACCTATTACCTTCTACAGAAGTCTATAATGACCAGGTTCACTGGGCCTAGTGTGAACTGTAAACACTTAGGTATCCCTCAACATAGGTGGCCTCCTCGGAGTCGGGGACCACTATGTCCTTGTCGAACCAGTTGCAATCCTTTCGGACCGGGGAGAGGTCATCTTCAGTGATTGAGAAAATATACCTCGAGCCTCCTCATGCCGATCCTGTAACGTAGATGGCTTTCAACCTTGAAGTCGTTAGTGACCGAACAACCTCTGGTAATGAACATTTACAAGGGAAGTTCAATAGCCGATTCATCAGTAGTCACATCAACCGCGGACCTCTCGAGGTCGACCACACCGAGAGTGGTTTTGTTAATTTCGGTAGCGGGTTTGGTAGAAAAGGCAGGTTTTTGGGGAACGAATTTGGAGGTTTTGGCCATTGCTACATGAAAAAGCTTGAAAATAGATGAAGAAAGGTTGAAGGTTGAAGGTTGGAAGCTCAAATGTGTTGTCCTGGGTAGAGAATAAGTAAAAATGTGCAACTTAACGAGGAATCTTGAGTAACAGAGTTAAAAATGCTCGAGTATAAATGAAATCCTGAATGCACGAGGGTAGAAGTTTGGATGTAAAGAAAAAAAATGAACGAAGGAGGGATATTTATAGGGGCTCCGCTATGTTTCGCGTCCAGTGACAGCCAACCGACGGCTGACTCGCGTTTAAGGTCATAATGACATGACTGACACGATGTTTTTGGTGGTTTTTTGTCGTTTTCTGTCACGTCGTATTGAAGAAGGAATTGGGGGGCTCATGTCGTTTCTCGTTAACTTACTCTCTGAAAAATGAGGGAATTATCTGTATATGGGTAAAATCGAGCTCATGGTACATCCCGGCTTTCGATAAGATAAATCGAGCTAGAGACATGATAGCAAAGAACCGGAATTAAGGCAAGGGTTTCATCGAGTTATGAGTTCGAGCTGTGAAAATAGTTTCTTCCAAAATTGAAACATAAATTTG